>JANHFX010027955.1:0-13121 GCA_027560015.1 Chloroceryle amazona
GGTTGGAACTGGATGATCTTTAAGGCCTCTTCCAACCCAAACCATTCTACAATTCTATTATTTTATTACAGATTATTTTTAAGTATCAAAAGAGAAAAAAAGTCTGTGTTCATACTTGTTTCATCTGTTTTCTGCTTGTGACCATCCCTCCTCTGTTTAATCTTCCTGGGAGATTTTGTTTCTGGACACAGTATTCCACTAAACACAAGACCTGAAAAAAAAAAAAGAAAGTTAAACAAAATTTACTAACTTGTAGTAATTTTACAAGAATGGAGACTTGCACAACCAATGAGCATTTCAGTTGAGAATAGATTTCCCTGATGCTGAACTCTCTAGATAGCCAGAAAAAAACAGAATGCTTTTCAACAGCAAGTATTTTGGAGTGCAAAGCAACTTGAGACTTTAAGGAAAATAATTCAATTCTATTTCAGTCAAAGAACATTTCAGAAAGCCATGACACGAGAGTCAATTTTTTAAGACAAAACATCCATTTTAGGGACACAAAGAAATACTATTTCCAAGGAGGCTAATTAATTAGGAAAGGACCAAATTAGGCTGAATTGTCATAAAAAAATCCCCGAGAACTAGATATATTCTATCACTTAGGGAACTGAGCAGCAAGAGTGGATAAAATATTGTAATATTTGCTCTGGAGACCAACCCCCACACAAAGAGAAATGCTCCAAAGAGCAATCCAGTGGCTTGTCTCTTTCTAGTATCATACAGAACCTTTGATGTAATAACCCTACCAGTGCAGAGAAACGGTTTTGTTCTTCCCTAAACAGTTAGGGCAAGGGTACTTAACATGCTCTGCTAATACTATTTCTAGCAGACACAGGAGTATCAGGAGAGAAAAAGACTACATGGAGAGATGACTAAATAGCTGCAGACCGTGAATAAGGCCCTTTTGAAAGAAATTACCAAACAGTAAGCCTCTCAAAGCTTTCGTGGCACAAGATCAACTCACAGACTTCTCTTTACTGCCCTATCAGCAGAAAGCAATTTTGGAATTAATACCTGAAGAACTCATCGTATAGTTTATGCGCTCGCCTCGCCAATATTCCAGAGGTCTCACTCGCACCCTTTTTGTCCGACGAACATTAGGTGTGTGGGTAGGCATCACTAATTGAGAGGATGAAATCATTCACATTAGTTATAAAAGGAAAATTCAGAAATGAAAAACATTAAATATCCTTTACTGCTGTTCTGTACCAGGTGGTCAGCACTTCCCAGATGATATTTCTATCACATTACTATCCTGATGGGAAAAGGGAATCGAGTATTGTCAAAAGCCTTCTTTTGCATACATCACTATTTCACTCTCCTTTTTCTTAAGCAGGCACCACGGTGACTTTACATTAGATTTCATTCTATGTATCTCAGTGAATCACTGAATACAGATACCAGGGCCTCAAGTACAAGAAGCAGCAAACATGGTACAACTGTAAAGACAAACCTCTCGATGAAGACTACGAAACCTGCATAAATCTGAGGGATTTTATTAGCAGCAGTAAAAAGGCACTGCTTTGGATATGGCAAGAGGAGAGTAACAGACTTCCTAAGCAGTTCCTGCTTCTCTTAAGTCCCATTTCCAAGGTTCAGAAGAGCAGGACTTTTCCAACAGGAACCCCACCCATTTCCAACATTTCTCAGGTGTTTATCTTCACACTTACAACGTCTCAGCTTTCAATTTTCCTAAGCTGCTATATATGAATACAGTAGTGTTTGTAAGAAAGAATAAAAGCCCATTACAAGAGCAAATTAGTCAAGAATATTTAAATGCTAAAAATAAAAATGGTAAATAAAACAACCTTGCTGAAATAATTTGTGAAGGCACACAACTATAGTGATATGCAGAAAATAATAGCAAAGGTGATAAAATAATAGCAAAGGTGATAAAATAATAGCAAAGGTGATAAAATAATAGCAAAGGCAATAAAACTCAATAAACTAGACTGCAGCCCAGTGTTCCATCCTATCTGGGCTCAGGTCACCGCAGGAGGCAGGTTATTTGCCCCCCTCAGTTACTTCATGTAAAACTCTTTCAAACTCTTAACTGTTCTCACTCAACTGTAACACTGAATCGGGACACAGCTTAGGTGGAAAATGGAAATGGGACAGTTAAAAAGATAATTGTTGAATAGGGTAATAAAGGAAAAACAATAGAACCTTTTTAAAGTAACAAAGATTTGAGCAGGGTAACAGCACCCTGAGAACTAACAAGACTTACCTACAAATACTTATTAGTATACACACCCATCCTGTGTCTCCTTCAAAGTTTACACCAAGTTGCAAATGCATTTGCATTTATGTGCTTATATTAAGATACTTTAAAATAATCTTACCTATTTTGTGCCTTGCTACGTTGTCTGACAACAAAGGTCTTGCCTGAAAATCCAAGTCCTCAGAACTATCTGAAAATACATTCAAAAATCAACTTTAATAAGCATTTACTTTTCCTAACTGTTTTCAATATACCCACTAGAAGCAACCCCAGGTAGTACAAGCAGAACCCCCAGTGTCAGTGTCCCACTAACACTTTATTCTTTAAGCATGTATGAAACCCCACGTACACAAACCCAATGTACATCATCAGCTCTGAATGGCTTGAAAATTACACGAAAACTCTATAGTCAAGTAAATATTCCTCAGACTCAGCCCTCTGATAAAGCAAACATTGGCAAATTGTAACTACGTGTTCTATTTTATTGATGAAGTGCAAGGTCATTCAGCTTTATACCACTCAAGACCAACTTCAGAACAAACTTCTTACCAGAGCACACACAAAACCACCTCTATTAAGAAATCATTGTGTGAACTAATAACATTCCCAACTAGCTCCAGAACACGAACAAAGACTTTCTATCGCTGGGCAATATGTGCAACTTGCATAGGGAAATTTAAAAGCAAACCAAAATATTTTGAGGCAAACAGGCCACGATTCCCTAGGGCTGTACAGTTTGGTCTAGAGTGGCCTGAAGGAATCCCAAACAGTACCATCGCGTGGCACCATACCAAACTGGGGCACACAGAGTCCAAAAGATTGGTTCAAAGTATTTTTGAAGGGGAACTTTTATCCTGGTAGCCTTCATGTTGAACCATGTAGTGTTTGTGCTTCCAAAGGTAGCACAGTGAAAGGCTGGCATACTCTGTCACATACTTGGGCAGAAACATGACCAAAGCCAAATCACTCTGTATTTCTTACTCCAGACAAGCTGGATACAACAGAATACTGTACCATCAATCACAGCTTGTAAGAAGCCTAGACATAAAATGCAACAAAACACCAATGTTAAACATTACCTGAAGACATGTTACTCTCTTCAGGAGACTTACTTCTGGAAGCCAATTTATCACCATATTCTGGAACAGGCCCGCTTCAAAGGAAAAAGTACAAAACCCATCTATGTGAATATGTTAAACGATTCGAAGGAACATTACAGCACTAAGAATAGCAAATTTAAGGTTCTTTTAGTACATGTGGGGGCGAGATTTTTTTTTTCCTTCTAAACATTCAGATTAGACACTGAAGCAAATGACTGCTAGTTAGGAATCAGAGGTCTGCAATTCATCAGTTGCTCCTCTGTGCAGTCAGCAGGCCAACTAGTGTTTGCATCTTCTCTCTTATCAGGTTTCCTAAAAATCTTGTAACTTCTTTTTCTTATTTCCTCCCTTCATGAAGAAGCAGACCTTTTCCTCTCCTCTGTAGCATTACCTTTCAAACAATTTTCCACAGACCCTGATTGTGGAAGCGCTTTAAAGAAATGCTTTGCATACTCTAAGGAAAGGACAGTGAACCAGTTTGCAATTGTAATTTGCAGCGTGTATTCTGCTGTAAAATCACTCCCATAAATGACAATAATTAACACACACCAGTTTCTCCAGAAACCAAATCACAGGACTTCTCTTTACAGCATCAGCATGGGTACCCCTAACCTTTCCTCCTTCCCCACCTGTGGCTGTGCTGCACTGCACCTCTGCTCTGCTCCACCTCAACTCCAAAAGATGCACTTCAGTGCTCAGTTAGCAAACTACACTACAAACATGCCCAATTCAGCCTGTGGTATGATTAAAAATACATAGAAAATAAATATCACAAAAAATAGATTTCAAAGGAACTTGCAACAGAAGAATCTAATAAATTCAGACTGTCACCCCTCTTTACTCTGTTATCAAGTTCCCATCCCATGAAGGAGATACTATGACCTCTTATTCATGATAGGAAGAAGAATTTTATTCATTTATTAACTGTATTAGGACAGTATTTAAACACCTCAGGCATGAATCATGATCCCTTTTCTACTTGGTTCTTCACTAGCAGGACACAGAAGGCAGCAGTAGTAGTACCAGGCAGCTGTGCTGCCTCAGGGGGGCACAAGGGGCGTTCAGTGCAACTTTTAGAGACAACTCAGGAAATTACCTTTCATGACCTACACCCTTCTCAGCTGCAATGGGATCTCTAGAAGAGAAAAGAGTTATTATTGCCATTATTACTATGTTACATTTACTGTTAACTTAATTTTACTTACTGAAGGGAACCTGCAGGACAGTAATTCTGACAACTACATAGTACTGAAGAGGACCATAAAAAAAAAGACATTTAAAAATAAATTTTAAAAGCAATGCAAAGAACAGGGATTAAAACTCAGACTGGTTTAAGAAACTTCCTCTTCTGATTACCAATTGTCAGTACAGTTACTTCCACAAAAATAAACAGAGCTGAAGAATTCAACACTGTTTTCTCAATTCATAAACACAGTAACAAAGATGACAGTGAAGTTGTTCTACAGGTGGTGGGGTTGTGCACACACAGGTTTCTTTATGGTTACCTGTTGGTTTTGAACTGCAACTGCTACGAGTCTCAGAAGAACACTACCAATTCCAGCACAAGCTCCCTTCTGTAGCAGCAGATTTGGCACCCACCTCTGAGAAGAGGATGGTGATTACACCACTTGGTTTCTCTACTAGCTATTCAACCAGTCTGAAATTGGCAGTTCAGCTGGGCCATCACTGCTTAAACGTTAACAAGATGTGTTTCATTATCTACCAAGTTATACCACACTTGTAAGGAATTACATAAAAATCTTACTGTTGTCCACGTGGCATGCTACGTTTCCTTTTGTTACTTTTTCTTTTCACCTCTAGTAACTTCTGTTTTTTTCTTGCCACATCCTGTACAAAACAGCTGTCAGAATCCGCCTGAGACTCCACGTCCTCATGGTTTGAGCAAACACCTTCACTCATTCTGTGATGAATATTTTTGGGAACCTTCCCTGAAGATTTAGCTGGCAGTTGTTTCTTTTCAGACTTCTTCACACTGTCTATGAAATACTCTAGTGCTTTTATAAGAGTTTTGTTATCTGCACCAAGTGACTCCAATGATTGCAGTATGTTGTTAGGCTTTTCAGCCGTGCCCGACTTCTGACTCGCCACAGGCTGCAATTTCTGATGCGGGAGAGGGGTAAATGCTTCAGTCAATTCTACAGGCTCTCTTTCAAGCTCTTCTTCACCAGGTTCACAGTCAGAACTCTTCTCTCTTTGTAACCGAGGCTTTTTATTACTACTTTTCTTGACAGATTTCTTAAGCTTCTTCCCTGGAGTTTCTGCCAGTCTCTTAGCTACTGTATCTTTTGGAAGTTTCTGCTGAGCAGTTTGTTTCTTCTGAACTAAGTGCTGAGAAGCTTTTGAAACCAACTGCAGATTCTTGGAAGGCTTGCGAGTCTTCTTTGGAGTCTGCTCTTGCTGATGCTCAGCTGAGGGCGCAGGCAAATCCTTGCTTGGCACCACCCTTGTTTTACTTTGTTCTGCCCGAGATGCTTTTGTTTGCAATCTGGACGGTGACATCATCATTTTTTCAGGGCCTGGTTTCCAGGACAAGTCCTTCTTCTGGTTTGTAGAGCCTTGCCTAACTGCATCCTTTTTAGTCTTTCCTATCAATACACAAAACACTTGGACATTACTATCTTTTCCCAGTAAACCTGGAGATATCTGTTGATATCTGAACCCATAAAAATAAATGAAAGAATAAAAAGAAGAAAAAAAGTGTCACAAAGCCAGATTTTTCTCTGAACTATAGTGTATGAAAAATTCAAATCAGAATTTTTAGTGTACTTCCAGTATTTTGCTAGCAGAAGAAAAATGGGCAGACGTAGTTTACAGTCCTTCTTGTTACAAAACCCTTCTCTAAAACTGATCCCCTGAAGCTGATCCCCTCCAGTTCAAAGCACGTATCTTTGCTAGGGGAAGAGGAGCAAAAGCTTGTAGGTGCCTAGTTTCTTTGCTCAAAAGGCAACACTACAAAGTTAACTTTATGCGCTAACAGGAAGGGGAGGCGGGGGGATGGATGAAGAGTGAAGACACTCTGCCTCACTGCCTTATGTACACCCAAACCTAACTGTGCAGCTGAAACACCAATTCAGAAGACATTAATGTCGCTCATCTACTTTATCCCTACCTCCCAATACAAGGAGAAGTTTGAAGACCTGTTAAATAACTTACCCAAAGGAGCACTGTTTTGCCTTTTTGATGTACGGACTTTGCCTTCACTGTTGGAGGCTGGATCTGATTCTGATGTTCCTCTGAAGCCACGTACTCTGACATCCAAATCATCCACACTCTGTTTGGTAAGTGCTTCAGCCTGTGTTTTTTTGGCTTTGACATTCTTCCTCTCTGTCTTCTCCTTTTCAGAGGGCTGTGATTTCGGAACAGGAGTTGCAAAGGTATCTTTTTTTGATTTGGTTTTCTTCTGGGGTATTGAAAACCAAGAACTGGGAGATTCATCAATGAAAAATTCACATTCGTTTTCTACTTCTTGATCTTGATCTTGATCTTTCACAAGAGGAGGTGATGGTGGTGATACCGAGGCTGAATACCTAAAGAAAAGAGGAAAAAAGTATTCGTATCATTTTGGGGAGGGGGGAGAATTGACTTTCAGTCTTGCAGATCAGATCTACTGGTGACTCAAGAACACCCAAACACGCTATAGCACGTTCCTTAAAAGAACTATTATAAAGGTCATCACTCATTGCCCTTTAGCTTCCAGAAGAGCACAAAGCCTGCTTCTCCTTGCTTTGGCCTCATATTCATACCTCATTATTTCTCAGATGCTGAATGGTCAACTTCCTATCTAACCAGTCAGATCTATACTAGCTCTCAAGAAGACAGCTTGATCACTTCTAACTTCAGAATCACAGCAGGTTTTCATGAATCCTCCAACCTACTTATCAGAACATCTCAGACTTACGCTGAAATACTATTCAAGAGCTGAAAACTTTTACTGTCAGACAAAAGCAACAGCAGTGCTAATCCTAACAGCATAAACCTCTGAAACAAACAGGCAAAGCCTTGCTCAAGTGGCATTCTTAGAACTGTGGGACTATCCCAAACCATTCTCCCAGAGCATGTTTATAAATAAAAGGATGTTGCTCCAGTACTCAGGACTGGGTTATTCTACTAGCAAATTATGTTCCATATTAAGCCTCAAAACAAACCTTTTTCCAAGTGCTCCCGTTGTCACAGCTGCTAAGGCAATTGAAAAGAAAGACTCCTCTTTCTGCACAGAAGACGTAGTAGTATGTTCTGGTTCTTGCATGAGAACCTGCTCATCTCTTCCAGCCCGAATTCCTTCCAAATTTTCAACTTCCCCATGGCTCTTCACTGCAGCAGGAGCACTGTGGTCATCAGAATGTAATCTGCATGAGAAACAGCATTCAGATTTGTTATAAACCCCGAGTGCATATTAAAAGTATCATGTGGCTGGACAGATGCTCTCATTTTCTCCTGCTGACAGTGTCTGGCTTCCTGTGACTGAGCTTCCATTTGTCAGTTTGCTGGAAGAGAGGTTAGCAGTGCTCCTTCCCAGCACAGCAGCATGTCTCCAGATCCATGGGGCAACACGGGGTCAGCTTGCGAGTCCTCATCAAAGCAAGGGCTGCTCAGCAAGACATTCCTAATTTTAGGACAATGTGCTTCAGGAATGTTCAGCTTACTAGACACTAGTGCACTCCCTTCCCAATCTCACTCCATCAGTGGGAGCCAGTGGGAGTGGTGTCAGTTCCCATGATCCACCACAGAGATTTGGTCCTTCAGGAAAGCAGAACTGGGCATGGGGCTACTGGTCGCTTTTGCAGTTGGGCTTCAGATTTTCCAAAGAGGAGACAATGATCACAATTGAAGTTGCTCTACTTTGTATAAAATACTTGTGTAATCAGAACGAGACGAACAATGACTGCTCAGCTCTGCTTTAACAGTTTTTGTTAACTTCTAGGGTCAACGTTGCCAATAAGGTTGACTGAAATAGCCTGGACTATCTAAGGAGCTGATCATTTGGGGAACTTTCCTGAAAAACAAGAGGTCAAATCTATTCTGACAGGCTGCCTGCACTTGGGTCTTGTACTTCTGGGGATTAACCCTTATGCAGAACACTTAATAAAAAACAGTTCTGCCCTTTCTATTTCCCAGACAGGGAAATTTTCCAAAAAGCCTGGAAATGTTTTTTATTAGTTCACAATTACAAATTCAAAGTCATAAATGACTGACACCGTGTGTAATTTACCCTAAGAGGTGTGGCAGAGGAACAGGATGGATGGCACAAGGAATATGACACCACCACGTTCAGCATTACTTACACGTGTACAGGAGAACTCTCTTTCTGAACAAGAATAGGTGATCCAATACACTCATGATCATCCTCAGAGTCTGAAGACACAGCAGGACTTCTGCATAGTACATCTATATCTTTTACTATATTATCTGCTTCTCTCTTAGACACAGGAGACTTTGTTATTTTAGAAACAGCTACGTCGTCACGTGTTGGGGTCACATGCGAGTCAAGCAAGCATCCTGCCATATACAGAGAATAGCTTTAGTTCTTCTACTCAAAACTTTACAAAATCCCAAGAAACAGTTACCCCCAAAACCATAATTCAGTAATAGTGCTACCAACCTCTGCTGCTGACTGGTTTTAGTGGTGATGCAGGTAAGGACTCTGCAGATTTACAGGCTCTTTTCGCAGAGTTAGTTAACTCTGCCTTTGGCTGTCATAGTCAGTAACAAATAATGAGACACAGTCAAATATTATTTTGTCAGGAATACAAATTGCTACAGCACACAATATAATTTCGTTCCCTTATCTGAAGCACAGTTCTGTTTTAACTAAACCCTTCAATTTTCTATCACGTAAGACTTTCTACAACTAACAGGAAATTTCAAACAACAGGTAAACCAGTGTGTACAGTAAAAGTCAGTTTGCAATTCTGAACAGAGCCTGCTGGTCCACAGGCAGGCTGTCTACTCTTCTCATTAGAATGAATTAATTTAAACGATTCGATTCACCTTTGTAAAATCAGAGTGAGGTTTTGCAAGACTTACTTTGAGATGACAGTGTGCTAATATCAGACTAAAGAAACAAACATCATTACAAAGGATGCCTGTTCTCAACACTGCCATTAATAGAACATCCTATTTAAAAACCAATACAAACTATTAGACACAAAATGTTAAAACACACAAACTAGATTATTGACCTCATTTTCTCAGCACACTAATTAAGTCCTTCAACTCTTTTTCACTCTTAAAGTTACAGGCACACAAAGTTATTGTACAGAAAACTCTTTATGAGGAGTTGACAAGCTGTTTTTATACAAGAATCATCTTTCAGTGTTACTATCCATCAGATGGCTAAGAGCTGGGTCCATCTATCTGGCAAGGTGACTGAAACCAACCCCACTGGAGTCCACCAGTGTGTTCCAACCCAGGAGCATGAGAAATTTAACTATCTGGACAAAAAGCTGAAAAGCTTTCATTAGCAAAAACCCATGAAAATGAGCTCTTAGATCAATCTAGTTATAGAATATTTACTATCAGAGCACAACAAACCAAGAAGAGAACATTAAGAACAGCTACTGCAGAAGGTTAAATTACAGCCTATATACTGATACAAAGGACATATGGAGCTTATTTGTTCAACACTCACACAGAACTAAATCCTATAGGACTAAACTTGCACCCAGTGCCGTGTTGTGACGCTGCCATAGATAACTCACCCTCTGGCTCTTTACTGAAGTTGTCTTCTCGTTTCTGGCAATAGGAGTTGAGCAATGGGCTTCACCTGGAGAGCTTATTGTAAGATCACTGACACAACCTATAAAGTAAAGGTTATAAATAAGGGATTCTTGGAATTGTCCAGATTTCATTTATTTTAACAAGTTGCTAAGGCTCGTTAAGGTCACATAAATCTAAACAAGAATGAAACCAGCTACTTGGGAAAAAGATTATAAGACAGCAAGCTGAAGACACAGTTTAAGCAGCTGGGAAGAGGGTGCTTTTAAAGACTATAAGAAAGACTTAATTCTTACCTTTTTTATCTCTGTTTTCTTAATTTCTATTTACTTCACCAGATAGAACACAGTACTATTTTCTTTAACTGGCAAATTAAGCAAAAAAGCTTACTTTCAAAACAATCCTGTACGAGCTTCAGCATGTCTTGACCTGGCTGTACATCAATCTTCTTTCTAGAAAGAAGAAAGGGAAGGGCATGATCAATGAAAATAATAAATAATTCTATTCCAGCAATATAAAAGCAGTAAAGTTCTTACTACTTAGTATTTTAGATTATTATTTCCACTAATCTCAACGGTAATGCAGTTTACCTACCATCTCCATGCATAGATATCTGCAAATAGACTTGCCTAAAGCAAGATTCCAGGAGAAAATGCCCCATTGCCACTGAATATGATGAGAATGAAGAAATCTCCATACATAAAAACCCCCAAACATACCAGTACTACAACAGACCTCAGGTAATAGAGCTTTGAGATGAATACAGATTCTCACTTAAAATAAATTTAAAAAAAATCAGTCCTCAAGTAATGTTGCTTGCAGACTGTAGATGTGTAGGCTGCATATCTATGCTTGCATAGAAGCAGTCACCCTCTGCTTCTCCTTCTACCATTTATCTGCAGTTATTCTGTGCTTCTGCAAAAGTTTCAGCAGCAAGAATTGGCTTGAGGTATCAAATGCACAGCCCACAAACAGCTCGGCTGCTTGGATTACAATTCCAACCCTCCCCAGAACAAATAAAAATGGCAGAAGTGATCCCCTACTCAGACTATGTTGATCAAAACCAAAACGAGAGAAAAGCCCCAGGTATTTTTCCCATGATGATTATTATGGGACTTTAGCACCAGGCAATTTGGCAGGCTCGGTAAACTCGTGAAATGCATGCCTAAAAATGGACTCCAGTAACAGAAAGCTCATGGATTTCTGACATGCCTTTAAAGAAAGCTACAGCCCTGCAAATACTCTTATTAATCTCCAGCATTTACCAGGAAGGACCTAAGAAAGCAGAACTCTGCACAAGCTTCATTTTTTCTACCTCCTGACAGGTAAAAATTCTGCACAGGCTTCTGCTTCCATGCTGAGGCAGCCTGAGGGTGAGGGGCAGCTTAGATACAGCTACACCAGCAGGCTCAGCAGGGGAATACAAAGGACATCCTCGGTGCTTTGTTCCCCAGCACAATTTGCTCCTCCCATCACTAAGAAATGCAAGAAGTGTGGGAAACATCATATGATTAGCTTAATAATATAAGCCAAATAGTCTTGGCATTAAGCTCCTGGACAAAAATTAACGCAAACAATCCTAAGAATAAAATTTGAAATGTTAATTTACCGTCCTCCATGGCAGAATCTTGCTCTGTAGTCTTTTTTTAAATGACTCTGTGAAGAAATAAGAATCCATTTTCAGTAAGTGTGATGACACTGGACAGGAGAACAACCAACAAACCTCCTGACTGTCAAGCAAGCAAGTGTTGAAAATTCTCGATCCATCTGCAACAAGTGGGAGTTACTGCAGCCCTGGTTTTCACAGAACACCACAGTAGTACAGCCCTTGAATAAACTGCCAGAAATTCATCTTTCCTCAAGAACCATCATCAACAGCTGCTGCATTTAAAGTCAGAGAGACCTACAGGTCAGAAATCACAGAGAATCTAAGGATTCGGCTAATATTTCTGTGCTGGCTACTGAGCTGGGAACAAGCAAAGACTGCAGATGATATAAACGAAAGGAAAGGCAAGGCAGGAAAAATTAAAACAGCTAAACAGAGTGCAGTTTTTTTACCAACGTGACAAAAAGAGGTGTCAAAACAAAAAATTTCAATGTCTAGCCAAAACCAATTCATTTGGGTCAACTGGAATTGCATGCGCAGTGTGGAGATCACCTCATCATAATACAACAGAATTCAGCACATTTTTTCTAAGTTTGCCATACTGATATTACTTTGCACTTCTATTGATTTCTCTTTGGATAGTACTACCAGTAATAAAACAAAACCACCTAAGGATTTATCCCCCTGCAAACTGTCAACATCAGCTTAAAACAGCAGGAAGAAACTTTAGGTCACGTGGGGTAAATATTGACCAGAAGTCACCACTTCAGGAAGAGTGCAGAACCAACCATACCCTCTAGATAATCAGTCACTCGGGCTTACAGTTCTCCTTGCAGTGGACAGCACTGAGAGCGATCAATCTTTCATATAAGAAAGTTTTAAACTCCTGGGACGGATCTGAAGAGCTTTTAACAGCTCGTTTATTGTTACGTGCATACCCCGCTACACATAAAGAGCTTTTAAAACTTAAGCTCCCCCTGTACTTCTGACAGAGGGAGGTAGGAGGAAGACGGGTAGGTCTCCAGCGCGTCTGGCCGAGAGTAGATTTAAATCTTTACACCTAAATCGTGAAAGGAAGATCCTCATAAACCAGCGACAGGCTCGGCTGCGGGCGACCTAAGGGAAACAGGGCTCCCAACAGACAAGCCCTCAGGGCAAGTGTCTCTGCCAGCAACCGAGAGGGAGTGCAGAGCGCCGAGCGGCCCCGCTTTTCTCGGGGTCGCCCAGAGCCCCACGGCGCCGTCAGGGGCGGAAGGAAGGCCCCGGCCCCGGCCGCCCTCCCGGAGCGCACTGAGAAGGCCGCGCCACGACTGCTACGGAAAAAAACGACCGCCGCAACCCAACACCGCCACCCCTTCCTCCCGCCGCTTCCCCCGCGCCCTCTCACCCAGGGCCCCGACATCTCGGGCCGCTGTGACGAGGACACGCCAGTGCCAGTGCCAGTGCCAGTGCCAGG
>JANHFX010027956.1:0-32108 GCA_027560015.1 Chloroceryle amazona
GTCCTGGCTGCAGCCTTGTCCTGGCTGCAGCGCTCTCCTCCAAACGCTGAGACGCTGCTGCCCAGGAGCGTAGCTGGTGCCTCGCTGAGGGCTGACCCCAGTGCGGGCAGAGCAGGATCTGCCACCGAGGTGTGCTCCATATCCACGGATCAGTTGGGAGTCTCCTGCGCGGTGTGCTCACCGGACCGCGTACCGGCTGCTTTCCGCAAGGCGAAGGGAGGCAGGCCGGGGTCAATAAGCCGCTTTGTTTGAGAGAGCTGGTAGGGGCTGCTCGACCCAGGCCGGTGCTCTTGGGCTGATTCTGTTCGGAGTTTTCCTGCTGGGTGTGCTCAGGAGGATAGGAAGCGTCTGGTGGCAGTGGTGCTGGGAGTGCAGCCCTTGACCTCTTTGCTTTGCCAGGTGAGCTGGTTCAGGTACCACCCTTGATGTGCCTGTGCTCTCGTTTACGTGTTTCACGGGTGCTGTAGCACGCTTGTGCAATTAGCGATGACTTCTGAGTTTCACTGTACGTAGAGAAAAGGGCAGGGTATCTTTGCTGGAGCAGAAGATAATCCGGTGAGGGGCTGAACCTCCTCAGGGAGGTTCCTTCAAACATTCTCAAGTCTCGTGTCTATCTTCAATATATAGAATTTCTTTGAAGAGCACAAAACCCCACCAACCAAAAAAGCCCAGCCCTCTTCTCAGGGCCTAAAAACACAACCACTCAGACAGAAGGAATAAAATACTGTGATCTTTTGAAAAGCGTTAGTTTAAGTGCTGACACTTTCCAGAGACCTGTTTTGCTATTGAATTGATTTTTGTACGACTACAAAGTTTTGTCTTTGTATGAAGATGGTGCTGCACCTCGAGTCGTACATCGGAATTGCGCTTCTGGTGTGACATAAGGCACTGTTACAGAGCAAACAGGCTGCCACACCTTTTTCCACCCCCACCTTTTTGGAGTTGTTTATTCTATTCTCTCTTTTGAGTAAGATGAAGAGCTGCAGGTACAGCGGGAAAATCTAGAATAGCCAACACGCTTGTGCCTGTTCCATGAATGGCTTCTGAGACCCTGCTACTTATCCTCCAAAGACCCATCTCCCTGGTGAACTGGAGCGCTTGCAGTGGAAATGGTCCTCGATGATGTGGTATTGCTCACCAAAGCCCAGGCCCTTGGCTAAAATCCAGGCTGCCAGGTCCTGTCCCTGGGGCTGGCTTAAACATCCTGGGTTTCCTCCTCTAACCAGCAATTAATTTGTTTGAAGTGTGGGTTGCATTTTTTGTTGCTGTGATGACAGCTTTCTCAGCTAGTGGAAGTTGGGAGGTGAGAAGAAAACCTAGTTGGAGCTACAGCTGTGGCCAGACTAGACAAGGCTAATTCTGCAGGTGTGGGATGTGTGCGTCTCCCCTCTCTCGAGCAGCAGCAGCACCACTGAGCAGTTTTTTCACTCAAAACGTCTGTTTTCAGGGAAGGGATGTGAGGCCTGGCTGTGTGGCTCTAATGGTGCTCAGTGCATTCCAACTGCTCTGGAATGCTTGGGCTGCAAGTGCCTGGGGTCTCCCGCTCTCTGATTACAAGCACCAAAGCAGTACTGCCGACTTAAGCCAAATGGCTATAATCTCCTCCTGAGAGGAGGAGCTCCCGTTCTGCTGCTTTGTGTTAAATTGCCATGCACACAAATCTGGTCTTTCACAGTGTGGACTCGGTTGCTGCATGGACTTAGATCTACAGTTGTGTTTTCCCAAAGATTCTGCCTTTTTTTTTCTTTTTTTTCCTCCACAAAAAAGCTGTGTGCCTGGTTTTGCCTGCAAAAAGTCTCCGTGGCTCACCACTGTTAGCACTGACGGTTCTCCCCAGTAAAGACAGGGGTGCAGCCACCCCAACAGTAGAAGCTACGTGCTGATGTGCTCTGGATGAGGAGACCATGCCACTGAGTGGTGTTGGGAAGCCCGGCAGCACGGCACCAGCGCTTATCTAGCAACACTGCATCTCGGATGTTGTGTTTAGGGGGTTCCTCTTATGCTGCATCAGCCCTTTGCTTACGTAACCTGGTGTCTTTCAACATCTGCCTTTGTAGGACTTGGGACTCCTAAAACACTACCCATGATTTCTTGACGGACTGGGTAAGCCTTTCTTTACACAGAGCCTTGACTTGCATTTCTGGGGCAGGCAAAATGGGACTTTAATGTTTCTTTTTGTGTAGAAAGGACTTGTTGCTGGCAGTAGGACAAATTTCCCTCTTTGGCCTAATGGACAAAGCTGCACCTTTTTCTATTGCTTTATTTGTTTTCTTTATCACTAGGTACTCACAGTACTGTAGGTAAGAAGGTTTCTATTTTCCTTAAAGTGCAACTGTGAAATCAAACCCTTATAAGTAAATAAGAGTGGACAGCTGTTGTCAGAATTGCGAAAGAGGAATGATTGCACCAGACCGAGTGTCTGTAGCGGTGACCTGAAGATGAAAGAGGAAAAAACCCCAGCAGAACAGTTGCATCAGTTGGTCACTCGAACAGGGGCAAGTCTTTCCCTCTCTCGCGTGGAAAAACTCGGGTGGGTGGGTGATGTCACTGTTCTGACTGATGCTGAGGGTTTGGCTTGACAGGGTGGTGTTATGCGAGTTATTTAACAGCGTCGCTCTCCTGCCCCCTCAGCTGGTGCAGGGGACCCATGTACTGTGTTGAAGGGATGCTGGAGCAGCTGATGCACAAGCCAGCTGCCTGTGAATGGGTGCAGACACCTGGAGACTGGAGCAATGTCATCTGTTGCCACCCTCCAACGCATGGACGTTGAAGGGTAATGTGAACTCTTCATTCATGCTCTCACCCGCTTCTGGAGGAGGTGGCGGAGGGAGTCTGCCCAGCTCTCCAACAGCAGGAAGAGCCTGTTGCTTGTAGTAGGCATGGATCTCCTGTCCCTGTTCCCTATAACCAGCACTGTCACACGCAGTCAAGACCGTCCTCCACCCAGGCAGAGTGAAGCCTGCTCTCAGACCTTTCGGGGTACAGAAAGCTTAGCTAAGGATCTGCTTCCTTTTGATCCTCCAAGAAGGCCAAGCTGTAACTGCTCAGAGCTTTTAAAATCCCAGTGACATGAAATGGATTCAAGTCCTGTTTGTTCCATATTCCCACACTTTGAAGCCCTGTGAAACAGCCTGTGGGTTCCCCTTTCTCCCGCTGCAGGTGCTCATCTAAGCAGTGGGAGACCTTGGAAGCTCAGCTGGACCTTGCTGGCTCAAAACAAGGCGCTCTGCCTCAGCTCCGGTGGTGCAGGCTGGGCAAGTGCCTTGCTCTGCTTGAGCTGGGTGCTTAGAGGGTGAAGTGGGAACAGCTGAATTTTATGGCTGGGATCGGGTGCCATATGTTAGCAGGGCTCCTGGAGCTGGCTGGGGTATGAGTGCTACTGAGCTGCTTTCAGCTGTGCCTGGAGACTTGTGAGCACAGCCCCTTCCATCTGCAGGGGCTGGCAGTGATAATGGACTGCACTGGTCTGCCTTGGGAATTTTATTAGCATTCATTTTCTTGCTCCTGTCTATCTTGTACATGCATTCTTTTTCTCCGTGTCTTCTACAGCTGCTAAATACAGTAGCCCTTGACTGACAGCTTCTGCTTCATGAGCCAGATCTCAGCAGAGGCCTGGGAGGGGCCAGGTGGAGAGGAGCTTCTGATGCTTTCTGTTACACTGGTGGCAGATGGCACCCTGAAATATGCTTTGGCTTCCCAGAGTGTGGTGAAGACTGGGGTGTTGGGTACCTCTTGCTCCTTTAACAGGAAGATGTCCAGACAGTTGCCGTGGGGAGGGAGCCCCCCTCAGCCAGTACAGAGAAGTCTGGTGTGAAGTGAAGGGACTAGATCTGCCACATAAAATCAGTGCCGTGTTTGTGGATTGCTGATTCCTGAGGGTGATGGACGTTACTGCACGTAAAGGAGGATGTCAGCTGTATCTCTTCAAAAAGTGATGTTTCCATGGCAGCAGATACAGTGCAGGATGCCTTCTTGAAAGGCAATGTTTTCTTGACCAGTTTTCAAAAGAATAAAACCCAAACAACTCCATTCTTAGTTTAATAGGAAAGACCAGCAGTGCTGGTTGCTGAACCCTCTGCAGCAGACATCTGACGGGTGGGGGGTTTTTCATGTTTTTAAGAGTAGCTCTCCAGCTGGTGGGGTGGTGATGACCCTGCTGCTGCATCCCCTGGGAGCTTTGTAATACGGGCAGTTCTGATTTGAGATTTGCTATATGGAGGAAAGGAGGTGTTTGCCCTTGTGCTTTTAATATCCTGTAGTGAGTAAGCAGAAAAATGTCAAACAAAGGGGGACTGACAGGGAAAGCGAGCATTAAGTGAGATTAAGCACTAAATTGAAATGCTGTTGTGCAGCCAAAACTGTCACTCTGTGTCAGCTTCAGTTTAAGAATCCAGAGGCAGAGGTTTCTCTCCTGTTAAAGGTAGTGAGCATCTTCAGAGTCCCCGATCTTTGGGTGTATATCAGCTAGAGAGACTGGGAGCCTTCCGTCAGAAACCTTGCACTGGAGGGTAGGCTTTCAACCACAAGCCTTCCCTTCTGAAAAAGGCTGCAGAAACAGACCAGCTACCCGTCACTTTCTAACCTCGATCTCTGCAGATGATGTCGCTCCTGCCATTTCTTCTTCCTCCTCTTCCTCGTTCTCCTCTGGCCCTGGTTAAGGGAGCTGCAGGGACGTGTGGCAGTGTGTTGGCTTTGGCAGTTTCACGGCGATACAGTAAGCGAAGGTGACTGATGTCGAATGTGGTTGCCCTGCTATGAAAACACTTGCTGCTGGCAGAGGCATGGACAGCTTTATGGGCTTCTCTGCAGTTGCAGCTACAGCTTTATGGACTTCTCTGCTATTGCAGCTACAGCTTTATGGGCTTCTCTGCAGTTGCAGCTGGTGGCAGTTGTACCTGGGAGTCTGCAGCCAGTTGCCCCTGGTCGGGGGGAGAGCACGCTGACTGCCAGCAAATGCTGGTGTGTGGAAAACCACTCGCTGGAGGGAAATCAAAGAGTTCAGACAGAGGAA
The DNA here is from genome assembly GCA_027560015.1 of Chloroceryle amazona. NCBI lineage: Eukaryota > Metazoa > Chordata > Aves > Coraciiformes > Cerylidae > Chloroceryle > Chloroceryle amazona. The sequence goes on from JANHFX010027956.1 coordinate 5,012, forward strand.
GCCTGACAACCCTCTAGTCCTGAGGCCTTGCAAACTCAGTTCAAAGTTGATGACCTGTTACTAGCAATGGCAGAGGCCGGTGAGCAGCTGCAGCTTGCTGGGGATGGTGGGAGAGACTAGCAGAGGCAGAACAGCAGGGAGTTTTTCCTATTTTGCTTTCCCTTCTCTAGCAGCTAGAGGGGAGTGGAGTTTCATCAGAGCCCCGGAGGCCTGGGATACTGATGTAACCAGTGCCAAGAGGCAGCCTGGGCTGGAGTTGGTGTTTTCAGTCAGGTGCTTCCCCTGTGCTTTGCTAGGATCGGAGCCCACGCTTGGCAGTGATCTTGGTTCATGAGAAAAACATCAAAGATGTTGAAAGAGGAGCTTTATAAGTAATGCTTCTTAGCTGCTCTCCAGCATGGCAAAGCTGCACGTTTCAGCTGTGAGCACTGGGGATGTTGCTTATGTCTGTTTTGCTTTAGAAAAATGTGCTTCAATTAGACTACTGGCAGGAGTCCTAAGATGAGCAAATAGCAGTTCTGCTCATCCCCCTCTTTTTGACTGTTCTCTGCCTATACAGGTATCACATCATGGCACTGGAAAGTCTTTATTAACTCAATCGGGATAGCAGAAGTTAAAAGTTCTTAACTAACCTGCTGACTCTTCTAAGTGCTTCAATTCCTGTTTGCAGAGCTCAGTTCTACACCTGAGCACAGACAAGCTTCAGCCCGCGGGAGCGGCTCTCGCCCCGCTGCCTGTGGTTTCCACAGTACCTCTCAAATCTCTGCCAGGCTGTCCCTGGAGAGACTTGCTGAGCAGCTGACGTGGGCTCAGGGATGAGGAGGTCAGGAGGAGCACCAGCCCCATGTGTGAGGTGGGGAAGGAGCCTTATTTAGAATCATAGAATCATCAGGGTTGGAGGGATCATCTGGTTCCAACCCCCCTGCCAATGGCAGGGACACCTCCCCCTAGATCAGGTTATTCAGAGCCTCATCTGGGCACCCAGCTGGGTGTGTTCTGGGCACCCACCTTGAACCTCCTCATCTTTTTTCCTCTGAAGGAGGAATAAAGAGTTGCTGCTGCCCTTTAAATAACCCTTTCTAGGAATCACTCATAGCTAACTATCCTTTTCTGCAATACAGTTGCATTTCTTTAGGCACTTCTAGGAAATGCCGAGGAACAGCAGTGAGATTTGTCTCTGTCTTGTGCATCAGTATACAGCTGGTCTTGCTGCTCTCCCAGGACTGATGGTTAGTCTCAATAATGGTCCTTTCTGGGTTAATGCCTTGCTAGCAGACATGCTAGCCCTTTACTCAGTCTAGCAGAATGAGTGCGGACGCTAAGCAGGTAGTAGTAAGCTTCTTTGGAGAAGTAAAATGCAGTGGCTGAATGTCTCTCTTTGAATAAGGTCTTGATTTCTAGATGTGAACAAGTCCAACTTTCCTGCCCTTCATGTTAATCTTTAAATGTACTCAGTGAACTCTTCTTTTCTGGAGGAATCTCTTGAGTATTTAATGTTAGGGGCAGAATTCAGTCTTGGACTGAATTGTCTCCAACACTTGATTTATTAAGAGAAACATGTCTACTGCAAGTACAGCCTTTATTATTCAGTTCCAGTAACCAGTGCTGCCATTCAGTATAAACTCATTTAGTTGTCTCTCATCAAGGGAGGGGTAAAAACAGAAGGGTCACCAGGCCTGTAACAACTGCCCGAGAGCTGCCACATGGGTTGCCTGCCGGTTAGGGTGGTTTAGATGGCACAGAGCACTTCCGTGAGGGATGCTTGTTCAGTATGATTCCCCACGAACCATGGATGTGATGACTTGGTTTTAACGGGCCAGCAGTTCTGCAGGGAAGGCAGTTGTTCCGAGAGGGCAGCTGGGATGGTAGATGAGCCCTTTGCATAAAGCACATCCTTGGGTACCTTGCTTGAAAAAACAGCTTCCGAGCTGCGAGTTGTTCATACTATTTAAGTTTTTTAATTTGTTCCTGCAAGTCGTGCTGGTTTGGGGCAACCTCCAGTATCAGTACGGGCTGGGGGGTGAAGGGATTGAGAGCAGCCCTGCAAAGAAGGACCAGTGGATGAAAAGCTGCATATGAGCCAGCAATGTGTGCTCACAGCTTAGAAAGCCGATTTCATCCTCGGCCACATCGAGAGGAACGTGGGCAGCAGGTTGGGGGAGGCAGTTCTGCCCCTCTGCTCTGGTGATACCTCACCTGGACTATTGCATCCAGCTCTGGAGTCCTCAATTCTTGTTAGGAGAAGGTCCAGAGGTGGGATGCAAAAATGATGAGGGGGCTGGAGCGCGTATCCTCTGAGGAAAGGCTGAGAGAGTTGTGGTTAGTCAGCCTGAGGAGGAGAATGCTCCGAACCTTCTTGTGGCCTTTCAGTACTTAAAGGCTGCTTAGAAGAAAGATGGGGACAGAATTTTTAGCAGGGGCTGTTGTGATAGGACATGGGGTAATGGTTTTAAACTGACTGAGGGTGGATTCAGAGTAGATGTAAGGAAGGAAGTACAATGAGGGTGCTGAAACACTGGCACAGGTTGCCCAGGGAGGTGGTAGATGCTTCATCCCTGGAAACATTCCCGGTGAGGTTGGCCACGGCTCTGAGCACCCTGCTCTGGTTGCAGATGTCCCTGTTCTCTGCAGGGGGGTTGGACCAGATGACCTTGAAAGGTCCCTTCCAACCTGAACCTTCTCTGATAACTCGCAGAGACTGAATCTTTAATTGGGATACTTAATGCCACCCTTAAAGAGTCTGGGATGTCCTGCCATGTTCCAGTGTGGGTTGCAGATGGACACGAGTGCTGTGGTTGACAAGAGCAGTGGTGAACAGGGAGAATGAGTTTCTGCCTATTTCTTAACAGCAGCAAGTGAAAACTGTTGGAATTAATGCTCTGAAGCTGAATGGTTGCAGTTGGCTCATGCCTGTCGCTGGGCGGGTTTGTTTGGCATGAAGGATTTTTGGAGATTGTATAAGAAGTAACTGGAGTGTCAGTGGAATCTGCAGAGCATCCCGTTGAGTGCTTCCTGAAGTGGCAAGGCAATGTCTTTGGAGTAAACAGCAAAAGGCAGAGCTTTATTGGAATAAATACACTGTCATCTTTCATCTGTTCTAGCACACCGGTAGGTGAAGTCTGTAGTACGCTTCCATTTCTTCTGTACAGTTCAAAAGCAAACTTTGGGAATGGGAGAGAAGTTTCTGTGATTCACCAATGACAAGTACTTTCCTATTCAAGAAGCATCCTTGGAGGAAGTGAATACATGGAGTGGGAAAGAGAGAGAGAGAAGTCAAAGGAAGAGCTCTGTGTGGCATCAAGAGGAGCTGCAAAGACTTTTTAAGCTTTTTGAGAGGGAGAATTGATAAGTCAAGGACAAAGCAAGTATCAAATAAAATCAGTTTCTGTAGTCTGCCTGTTCCAAGGCAATGTCACCGGGGAGATCTTGTTTCCCCTTCGTGCAAGGTGGTGGCAGCAGCGTGATGGCTCCCGAATAACAGTGTGGTGTCACAGCTCCCTAGGTGCAGTGCACGCGTGGGGATTGACAGCCAGCAACAAGCAGTGTGCCAGTCAGTGCTTAGACTTGGCCATCTTCAATACCCAGTTTTGATCTGGCAGTGCAGAATGAAAAATTGGGAATTGCATGAAAAAACAGCCGTTTAAGCTCTGAATGATTCTGAGCGATTTCTGTGCCGATAGCCAAGCTACAGAGTGCCAGTCGTGATGGAACAGTAACCTCCCGGGTGTCGAGCTAGACCAATCCTGAAGCAGAAAGCTGGAAAAGTTTGCCAGGCTGATCCATTAAACTCAGACTGGAGCGTGAGCGGTACTTCGAGTGGCTACGAATAAATAAATAAATGTATTTCTTGTGTTTGATGCTTGCAGTGGTGACATGGGGTGTGTGCTAAGCGTAGACCTGACTTAGCTGTGCAAAGCTTTATTCGTAGGGTTTGCAGGGATGTTCAGTTCCAGGTCAAATACTGTGAGGAGGCAACTTGCAGAAACAGTGCGGTGCAGTTCTGGACCAGCTGCTCACAGAAAGCAGTGGAGGTGTGCTTTCTTTAAAACAATAAATAAAAACCCCAAACAAAACAGCAAGAAAATGCTGTTCCCTTCTTTCCTCACCCCCACAGCTTTTAGAGCTGAAGCTCGATTTCCTTCAAGAGACATCCTTCAAACTTTGACCTTTCAAACACGCTGCACTACTTCCCTCTCCCCGTAGTTTATCACATCAGCTGTATCAGAATCAGGAGAAATATCTGCCTGCCTTTGTGTTCACCTAGTTACGTCTTTCCAGTTTAGTCCACTCTCACATGTCAGTCAAATAAATGGTTTAACTTGCTCTGAATAGAAGCGAGTAGCCCGGAGATCGTAAACACGCTGATGTTTAGGAAAACTTGTGTAGAATGGACTGGGGCACAATTAGATCATGCTGAAATAGATGAATACTGCTTGGAAATCTTGAGAGATCAGTACCTTTCCTGATCTCAACCCGTGGCGGTGTGAAAGAGCAAACAGAGCTTGCTTGGAATGTCACCCAGAGGTAGAAAGCGATGGTTCCCGTCCAAAGTGCAATCTGATGGAAGGAGGTGTGGTCAAGGCCTTCTATGATCTGGAAATCCTTAAAAACTTTATCCGTGCAGAGATCCTCTCTGGACAAACTTTCCTGTCCCTTTTCTGTGCTGCCTCCTGCTGTTGGAGTAGTGTTTTATGTCTGTTGGTTTGTGTGACAGCAATCTCTCTCTAGGTTAACAGTTTCATCTATTTTACTGTCCTAGTCTGACTTGGAATAGGAGCAAATGTCTCTTAACAGGATTTACTCAGCTCAAGCAGCATTAAAAGTTATTCAAGGACATATAAATTGGATAAAATCTCAGAGTACTTATATTAATATAAAGGGAACTTCAGTGGTCTTAATACTTCAAAAGTAGATGCGTTATCTGGAATATATTAGACAAAAAAAAGCCAGTCAGTGCAGTTGGCTTGTTGGCAAATCGCTACTCGTTTGTTGCAGGATTCTCCCTCTTATCTCTTAAATGAGGTTACGAGCAGTGCAGAAATAATTCAAGCCTTACATCTTGAGTTGGGCCAGTTCGCAGCCCTGCCGGGGTGCGGGTCAAGGTCCCTGAGCTAGTGACAGAAGTTGCTCCAACTCGGCTTGGGAGCAGTGCAGGAACTGGTGCTGCCTGGCTGGGTACGTCCCGTAGCAGCAGTGCGGGCAGCCCAACTCCATCGGGAATGGGACGCTTCAAGGAGTACGTGGTTGGATGGGTGACTGGGAAATGCCAAAGTGGGGAGCGTATCTCATTTGATGCCGCAGAAGAAGACAGCACAATGTACCCTGTGCTGAATTTCAGGTGAGAGATACTCGGTGGTAGCAAACCGCTGCCTCAGAGCGCAGGATGCCACTAATCGGTTGGTGTGCCATTGGCACTTCTCTCTTAGGTCTTACTTTCTTAAGCTTAGGTGGGCTCACCAAAATTCTGCAGTGGGTGAGAAAAGTAGATGAATAATGTGGACTTGTTTTCACTGGGCACATCTGCTTAGATAAGCTACCTAACTGGCTCAGTGTCTGCTGTTGGCTTTTAATTACCTCACAGACAGGCTGCATCTCTGAAGGGCTTGTGACAAGAAACATTTTGAGTCTAAAGGTGTAATTTGACTGGTTGGAGAAGATGGGTCAGGAGCAAGTTCTTATAACCTGAAAGATTTCTGGGGTATACGTGACTGGGTATTTATTGTACCAGTGCATTTCTGGCTACGCAGGGTTTTAGGGTTTATGGACATCTCGTGCTGTCTTCTCAGATCGGCCAAGAGCAAAAATGTTACTGAGATTTGTACACAACCTGCTACTTAACAGTCGCTTATGTTGGAGAAATCATACTTTAAGTGTTATGTGATTACACGTGTTTGACAGCACCAGGCAAGGGTGGTGAAATGCCAGAACAGGCTGCCCAGGGAAGTTTGGGATGCTCTGTTCCCAGAAGTGTTCAAGGATGGGCTGGATGGGGCTTTGAGCGACCTGCTCTAGTGGAAGGTGTCCTGGCCTGCAGCAGGAGGGCTTGGAACTAAATGACCTTTAAGGTCTCTTCCAACCAAAACCATTTTATGAGTCTATGGCACGGGATGTTTTTTTTCCTCCCCAGATTCTAGCCCCACTGGTCAGCTGCCTTTTTCCTGCAGACTCCTAACTGAAATCAAACTAATCTGCTGCTGTAAATGCCCTTGCCTTCCTTCCAAGCTGTCATAATACTTCTGTACACTGGGGGAATGTGTAGAAGTACAAACTCTCCCATGTTTCAGTTTAGGAAGTATGGGAGAAAAATTGAACTTTATTCTGTCAGCTTTGGAATATCTCCAAGGATGGATTTTGTGAAGTACTTACCCTAAGCCTTGCTGCTCACATCAAATTGTGTGCTGCTTGGTTGCTTAGGTGCTTCTGTTCTTTATACCCTTCTCCTTGATAAGTCAGTGGTGCCAGTTCTGTGCTACGGCAAATCCAGGCACGAGCTTGGTGGTGCCATGGTGGGAGCTAGTGTGTACCTCAAGCACTGATGGGTGTTTACTGCTGGTCTTAAGGTATTGCGAAGACTACAGATGGTGCTTTGATTGGTGATTAGCCTTTCAGATACCGCAGTACATGATTCAGCCCAATATGTAATCAAATCTGCTTTCTTCTTAAAATGTCAGTATTATTTTTTTTGTGGTGGGACCTGATACTGTGCAGCGGGCTTTTCTGGAGCTGCTTTTCAGAAATGGAAGCTCTGGGGTGCAGTGGTGAAAGAGAGGGCTTTGCTTTGAGTGCAAAAGAGCAGACTTTTCCCAGGGAGGCTTGGAGTTGCTCCAACTGAACTCACTCAAGTAAAGCTTTTAGTTAGAAGGCAAGGTGACATACTAAAACTTTGTTTAAAACAATTCTGTTCTGCACTGCAGCCTTTTCTTTCTAATCTTTTCCAGCTGTCACCTGGCTGCAGCTCAGCACTATTTCTCCAGTGGTTTTGACAGGTTCAGTCTCTCAGCAGGGATCGAAGGCTCTAGAGCATGGCAGCGTAACTGCGATAAGCAGCTGAGGTCAAATAACCAATAGATTTCTCTAAATGCTGCCTGATGGTATTTTTGACTCTCTTAATCTCACCTGGAAGTGTTCCTCTCTGTTTGCAGAGTTTGGCCTGACTTGTCCAAAGTCGATGGGATGCCCTCTCTACCCGATCACTGGTTCTGGGGTGCTGACTTTGGCTGGGACTCTTCCCACAGCTTGGAAATGCTTTTCACCTGGTGTTGCTGGAGTTGACAAACGTGACTGCTTTGACCACTGTTTGAGACACAAAGCTTTGCCATAAACCAGAGATTTTTGCCTAACAAAAATCTTAACGAGTGCTGGAACAGATATCTTCAAAATGTAGTGGAGAACTTGTGCAAATGCAGAGACTTCTCTCTGAGATGAACGGGTTAAGAGTCTTACTGTGGTATCGGCTTGTCTAGCAGCAAAAGATGCCGGAGTGTGGATTTACTCCCTCTCAGGAAATTAGTCTGAGTTTATAATTGGATTGGGAGGAGGAGAGGAGAGAAGTGCTGCCTTGGCTAAGACATGCATGGGCTGTCTGAAATGCTGTGGGCTGAGCCTGGCTTAAGCAAAGAACAGTACTAGCAACCCTGTAAGCCTTAACTGGAACTCTCAGCAGTATTTGAGTTGTGGAGAGATACATCTTGGGAGAGCTCTGATCATTCGAGGAGGGGTGGGTTTGTTTGAATGAGTAATTGAAGGCAGCTTTTAGTCTTAAGAAAACGCTGGGGAAGATATTTCGATATGAAGAACCATCCTGGACAATGCTCTTGCATCAGGGAGAGCTCATCCAGAGAAAGTGCTCTAGGGGAGGCTGAAGGAGTGAGATTAATGGAGTCGTGTTGAGCTGGACTCTGCTAGAAGACAGCAAATGCTTACACCCTTAAACCACACTCTGGCTGCTGACCGTGGCTACCAGGGCTGCAGAAGCCTGTAGTCAGACTGGTCAGCAACTGGTGTAGTTGTGCAGCTCCATTCGTGTCATGTGGAATCTCAGGTGCTGAAAGAGGGAGGTAGCAGCTCTTAAAGGGAGGGGAGAGCGCAGTGCACGAGTAGGAGCACAAAGGTACCAACTGAAAGCTTGGTCAGTGTTTGGGCAGTGTTTGGTCAGTGTTTGGCTTCTGTTGGGCTTCACGGCATCTTTCTCTCTTAAAGCAGTTTTAAGGCCTTGGATCAGGTGCTGAAAGGCTTTACTCATCTGCTAAGACACTGAAGATCAAATTGATGCTAGAGAAGCTAGATTGGCTTAAGATCTTAAGTAGCTTTATAGCTCTTAAAATGACTTATGTCCTATAAAGCTTGGTCGGAGCGTGGAGAGGAGCCTGACTGTTGCTGCCCCATTGGGATCTGTCTGGGAAAGAATGGGGTGGGGGAAGACCTGGCTGGAAGTCCTTACCCCAGCCACAGTTACTGGGAGGCTTCCACTCGGTCTTGCCTGTTAGCAAGAAGATGCAAATTCAAACCAGGTATAGGCTGAACATCCAGTTGAATTTTATCAACCTCGAAATAAGAGATTGAATCTTTTTGCTGTGCCTCCAAATCAGCAAGCTCTTCGCGCTCTTTGGCAACAAACTCTTCTCCTCATCTTCCTCTTCTGCTGGCAGAGTTGAATCCTGGAGTCATGGAAAGCTTTCCAAAAGTATGGGCAAGTTTGGACATCTCTGTGCTTTCACGGGACACAAAAGCAAGACGTCAGAAATAGCGAAGGTGCTGACGTAGCAGCAGAACTCTCATGTGGTTGGGTGCAGATCTGTGGGTTGTTATTTAGGTAGCTTCATCCAAAGTATTGTCCAGCTCTTGTCCGAGGGTAAACTCTGCATTCTTGCAATCCTGAGGCATTAGTAGTAACCTTGCCATTTTGAATTTAACTCTTTGTAGGAAACTACTTAATACATAGCTTAGTTTCTTCAAAGCCTGGAGATGGTGTTCTTTCATACTTGAGCAGGGGCTGGTTTCTTTAGTGAAAGGGAGATAAAACTTCTCCATTTATAACCAAACTATTATTCTGCCAGACCTAAATGTGGGAAAAGCAGCCTCTCTGCAACGCAACCATAACATCTTATCCTTGCTTAGCTACGGACAAGGCAGAAGAGCTTTAATGCTATATGGCCTTTCTTAACCCGCTGCTGAAGCCTTGGGCTGTGGTGGAAGCTGCAGACCTGGGTAGGAGGTGGTATCTGAAGGAAGAATGATGTCTGAGATGAGGCAGGCAAATATCTGGTGAACAGTGTTCATGGCACGCACAGTCTGTGCTGACTGTTGATGTTACCTGGGAAGGCTTTAAGCACAGTCTCTAACCTTAAAGGATTACAACATGATTAATGGTAGATGTTGTGATGGAAACGCTCTGCTGTGGCTTGCTGAGCCTTTCTGAGCCACTCTGACATTCAGCTGAACTTGTTCAGGCATCCTTGACAGAAGTTATCTACCTCCTGGCAGTTCCTCAAACACCCATTTCTAAAGTGACATAGATGACTTAACAGCTCAAGATAAGAGGTTGGTACTTAAGGGCGAATGAGTACTTGTTCTGGAACAGCAGAAGCTTCAGTTGTAATCTCTTGCAGAGTGAGCAAAACCCTGCTGCTACTTGTCTCTGGAGCAGGTGCATCCTTGCCCTTCAGGGTCTCTTCAGGTACTGGCTCGCAGCTGATACCTGCAGGAGCAACCAGGCTACACCGGTAACCGTTGAACTTGCTGTGCAGGGCAAACAGTGATACTGGAGCATGCACAGCAGCTACTCTGAGCTGCTTAACAGCAGTTTAAACTTAAGCCTCAGCTCTAAAATCTGTGTCTCGTGCTTGGAGGGGAGGGTGCTTCTAGCAGAGTGTGACTCTACTGCCTCAGCTCCACCTCCAGCCAGCTGCATGTGCTGTGAAGTGCCACGAAGAGTCAGGAGGAGGAAGGCCATGCAGTGGGCTGTTTTGGTCATGGGAGAGCCCTTTAGAAAGGCCTCATAATGAGCCTGTTTTCAGGGGGTAGTGAAGTCTCAATTCCTACCATTGCCTCGCTATGTTCAGGCTGATGTGAACGGCCCAACTTGTCAAAAAGCTTCACGCTGCGGAGCAAAAACCTTTCTTTTGGTCCCGAGTGGCTGCTGTCTGTCATCCTCATCCTGCTTTGTTTCCTTGGGCCATCGCTTAAATTTGGAAAGACCCTTGGAGGGAAATGCATTCCTCCTCCAAAGGCAACACACAGCCGGCAGAGCCTCTCCTCCGAGTGCCTTTCAGCAGCATAGGGGGAGTGCTGCCTTACTCTACCCCAGCCCCCGGGTGTGGAAGTGGATAAACTGACTGTTACAGCTGGCCAGGGGAGAATTTATCATCTAGGGATGACAGGTAGCCTAAAAGTTGTCTTGCAGTAGGTTTGGAAGGGTGGGCTGCAGTCCTTTCTCCTTACAACCAGACGGGCTTGTACTTAAGGACTGAAGACCATCAAACTTGCCTAGGTGATGAGGAAGAAGCTTGTTCAGCAGGACAGCTTCCTTCCACACCAGGTAGGATTTGTAGCTGAGAAAAGAGTAAGGAGTGGTGCTCCCGTAAGCTCCTGCAGGTAAGAGAGCAGGAGCCAGTGTGTTGAGGCAGCTTGTTTGGGAGGTGCTATAGCCACCCAGCTGTACGGCTGCTATGTGGAGTTTGAAGTAAGGTGTGGTTGCAATGATCTTAGGGCAGTAATCTTTCTGAAAACTAAAGATTTGTCTTGGGTGACTTCTGTGCTCATGCTCTGCACAAGGCAGGGCAAAAGCAGAATTCAGCTTCTCGTGCTGGGGCTCCAATTTGTAACTTGGCAAACCTGCCCTGTAAGCCAAAGGTACGTTCTGGTGGTGGGAGGTGTCCTGTACCTGTCTCTGACTGTGCTGGGGACATGGGGGAGAGTTTGGCCTGTACACTTCTGGCTGGAGCAGTGAAGGGCCAGGTGGAGGGGTCTTAGACTGGCCATCCAGATGTTTCTGGGGATGTGAAACCAGCTTTTGGACAATAAAGATGCAGGAAGAGTACCAATTTATTTATTTATTTATTTAGAGGATGGTATTGGGGAAAACTGAACTTGGGGAGTTTCCCGTATGTGACAAGAATGCGTTGAGTCCAGGAAATGCCCTTGGCCAGGAAATAGTATTTGTGATTGTTGGGGATGAACAGATCTTGCTCTGGGGTTCTTTGTGTTAACATAGCTACTTTTGATCGTCGTAGCCTGCTCGCATTGACTGATGTTAACACTGAATGGTTCTTTGGGGTGGGTTGGGAAAAGGTCCTAGGGGGTCCCCAACCTCTCTTTCACTCTCTTTCTGTCCGGAGAGTGATGGTCAAAAACACCCACCTCTTCCAGTGTTCCACATCTGGTAACTTGTCATTTTGCCTAATCCAGTTAGTAGAAGTGTTGCCCGAGCCTCTTGCACAGAACACAGCCCCTGCCTGCTGGGTTACACATGGGGAGGCTGCAAAGCAGGGTCAGTAGCTGTCCGTATGGGCCTGCCTGGGTGTATATATAGTGTGTGTGTGCTTGAGAGGATGTTACTACTGTAACCGTGCTACAATTCCCTCCTGCCTCTGGATGCTTTAACTAGAATCTGTGACCAAAGCTTTGACCTTTGCAGTCTTTCCAGCAGATGCCATAGCCACGTGTCAGAAGTGCAGAGGAGCATTATATATATATATTTTTTTTTCCATTGCATTTGGAAAATAGCAGAGAGATGTGTTCCAGGCTCGGGCACTCTGTGTGTTGTGAGCCTGCAGGTAGTCTGCACCAGAAGCCAATGTAGGTCTGCAGTCTAAAGGAACTGGTCTTTAATTAGCTGGGAGATCTGTTCCTGTGCACACTGGCTGCAGTGGAAATGGAAAGCTAAGCCTTTCTTCTCTCTCCAGGGGATACAGTGCCTGGGCTGGGTGTGCTACAGGGCTCCTTCACTTCTGCAGCTTTGAGCAGAGGGTGGAGTAACGTCTCTGATCAGCTCTGGCTTAAAATGTCACTCTTACGGTGGGGGAAAATATTAATTGCCACTTGATTATGCCCCTCTGCACGCAGGCTGCAGTGAAGAGATGGGTGAGGGTGTGGGGCTGGGAGGAAAGGGTTGCTCAGCTGTTAGGGTGATCTACACTGCTAGTAAGCTGGTTTTTATCAGTAAAGAAGCTGATCTTGGAAGAAAAAGCAAAAAAGTAGTGAAGCATTGCAGAACTGTACTGAGTGCCTCTTTAAGGTAACAAGCACTGCTTCCCAGGGCTAAATCTTAGAGCCCCAGCATGAAATCAGCTGATCTTTCCGTGTGGTATACGTGTCAAAACATAAATGCCTTTCATCAGGACGGGGCATTCTGGTGTTACCTGCTCTTGGCATAACTGTTTGCTCCAAATGACGCCGGCCGAAGCACCAAGGAGGCAGGGCAGTGCACGTCAATAACAGTAAACCCAACGAAGACAAAACTCAACCCCCCTCTTACACAGATCCGTTTAGCCTCATGGGCAAAAGTCATAGTGCCTGGTAGCATTCATTAAACACCCTGCGTGGCGTTGGTAGCAAAGCCTTCAGAGCTGCCTGCTGCTTTCTCCTGTTCCGAGCTCACACTGCACTGGGATACCTGGGCAGCAGGTTCTGGCTACTGGTTATTACACTGGTGGATGCAGCTGGAGAAATAGTTACGCACGCAGAATTTTCCATTAATCAGAGAAAAAAGTCCTCCACAGATGGTATAGGGGATAGATTACGGGTAGTAATCCTTTTGTGTCCTAGAAGATTAAGGATATCCTGGTGTAGCTGCAGTCAGCTGACCTTTTTTTTTTTTTTTTTTTCCTCTTATTTAAATGATTGAAAATTCTAATGCAGTTCTGCAGAGGACCAGAGCTCTTCCAGAAGCTGTGAACCGTGTGCTGTGAATGTTTGTTAAAGGAACGGTCTGTTTTAAGTCCAGCCCCAGTTATAAATTTACAGGAACTCAACTTTGTGCCGTGTAAACAGCAGCAGCTCCAAGATGGCTAAGAAATCTCTTGCTAGACAGCTCTGTCAAATCTAACAGAGGTGTATGAGAGCTGAGTTTCACGAGGAGGGATAGTGTCATGTGAAGAAACAGAGGGTATCTGAATCCTGCTGCCTGGGTCGCCTCGGGAAGCGAAGATGAATGCTGTGGTGGAAGAGGAGGATGGCTGCAAGCTCTGAGTTGTCTGGCATGGATCTGTATGAGGATTACAAATCGCCCTTCGATTTCAATGCTGGAGTGAACAGAAACTATCTTTACCTGTCACCTGGCATAAACCTTTCTCCACCCGGATCACCTACACTGGCCAAGTCTGGTAACTTCCTTCTCTTTCTTTCTCAAAACCTCTATATGGAAAGCTTAGTGTTTAATATCTCTGTAAAAAGGAACTTCTCAAATTAAGAATCTATAAAATTTGGTTGTCATGCAGGTGTAAATGAAGGTCAGAGCTGACTTGCTGTTGACTCTGGTGGTTTATTAGCTTTGGTGTGTCATGTGGGAAGTAGCTCATGTTGTGTGCGTTTACCAGCTTCACCTGACTTCAGGTAGAAAGGCAGTTTGAGGGGAGTACAAAATAAGGAAAACAATTAGGAACAAAAGGGCAACTTCTGCAAGATTGGAGTAATTGGCCTAGTTTGACTGCAGGTTGTTTGTTTGGGGTGGGGGGAGGTAGAACTGCATACCGAGTATGACTTCAGAGCTCTGGGTAGTCAACCTCTGCTTCTGCCTTAGAACCAAAAATACCACTGATTAAAGCAAGTGCCCTCTAAACCCTTTACTCGGTTCCACTTAGCATTTCAAGTGCTATAAATATTACCTCTCCAGATACTGGCTGTACTTGTGCTGCCGCGAGGAAGGGGCTGTGGCGTGCTGTGCTGCAGCAGCATCCATCTAGTGCTTAACCCTACCAGTTTCTAGCTGGTGGTCTGTACGGGACACCGACAGCCGTGCCTCCCAACACATCCAACCTCATCTGGTTTTACCACCTTTCCTTTCCATTCCGTGCTGCTGGACGTGCTCTTCCAGAGGAATTAAAAATACACAAAGCTTAGCCCTGCTTCGGGTGTGACAGAGCAAAGTTACCAAAGAGGTGACTCTTTTTTTTTTTTGGATAGGCTCGTTCTTTACAATCTTAAAGAAATGTGCATCCCTTGGGGAATGTCTGTGTGAGCTGAAGCCCCTCCATGAACTCCGTGAGCTTGCAGCCTCTGGGGAGCAGTGGTCAGCTTTCACTTCGGCGATTACCGCATCTCCCTCCTCTTCCAAGTCTAGCTTTGACTTTTCATTGAGATAAATGGGAAGCACTTAAATTTGATCCTTCTTCTATATTGCAAAATAAATATCCTGTGTAGCACAGTACATTACTCAGACCTTGCAGTGATCTTAGAGTCTTGTAACAGCTTGTTCTGAGCTCCAGCAAGTGCCATTTCTCTTCTGCTTTGCCAGCTGTAGAGCGACATCCAAAACGCTCCTTAAACCCCGAGCCAGCAAACCTGGGTGCAGACTGAATGTCTGCTCTGGCAGAGGAATGGGGAGGGGAGGAAGGCCTGGCTAGATCCACAGTGTGAGGCAGGCAGGGAGGACTCGAGTCACAGTGATTTTTCTGTCTTACTAAGATATCTGGAAGTGGGAAGGGGAGGATAAATTATTCTCTTGCAGAATCGTAGCATTGTGGCTTAGGTGCAACGGAGGTAACAAGCAGCAGAAACTCCCTTAGAAGACTGGTTTTCCCAAGAGGAAGGTGCATCCCCCAAAGCAGAGGCTATTTCTGCAGGAGACAATCCAGCCTGTTCTCCTCCTGCTGGATTCACTTGAGCTATTTTTGGTGAGATAATCCAGATGACTCTTCATAACCAGATTGAACAGACTTTCAGCTGGATGTGCTAATGCTCTTGGAGTCAACGTCATCTTGGGGACTTGCAAACTTTCTGAAAGGGCTCTTGCAGCAGCAAGCTCTCTAGTCCCTGAAGGGCCTGCAGATGGAGAACAAGGTCTGGAGTTGGAGGCTAATGTACTGGGGTCAAAGAGCCTCAGGGGAAAATGCAGTTTAAACTGTTAGCTTTCTTCAGTACAGGCATGTGCAATTAAGAGGGTAAATAGCAATGTGACAGAAAGATGTGACAGTCTTAAGTGCTGGATGTTAAGAAGAGGAAAAAACGTTGAGGTATAAGACAAAAATTATCTGATTGTTAGACGTAAGCTGTAATACTTCTTTTTTTCTTAACTTTTTCTTTTTTTTTTGGTGCTGTGCTTTGGTTTGGCATTAGACTGGAACTTTTTTTCTGCCCTAGATTTCTGTCAGTAAATAGTCTATTGGGAAACCTGGAGGAACTACTTGATGTTTGTGTAGCAGACAGATGTAAATCTCTGGAAAAAGGTGGTGTAGATTTCATAACAAAATGCAGGATGGGGTGTTCTGTACACAAATACAGGCAGAAAACACTGCTTTGGAAAGAATTTGTGAAATTGAGCTTTACCTGAGCTTAGTAACTTGATCAGGAACAAGGCCTCTTCTTTCCTTAGGCTTGACAGCTGCCAGGAGTGTGTTTGATAGAATTCCTCCAACTAATTACAGACTCACAGATTCTTTCCCTGGCTTTTCAGTCGATTGTGCTGTCGCTGGTTGATACCAAGCCTCACAAAGTAGTCACAGTGGTGGTCTTGTTGCACCTTAACGAGGTTTTGGATTCCTGGACTGAATGGCAGTATGGAGTCAGAAGCTGCTGAAGGGAGGATGGAATTTTATCTGGTTAATCACTAGAGTGGCTAATAAGGCAACCCTAATTATGTCCTCAGTTTGTCTGAGTTATACTGATATCCATACACACACACTTGCTCTCTCCTTACAAACAATCCTCCTGGTCTTTCATTTTCTTCTACTTTGAGATGTTTATTTCCTTTCTTTTCTATTTTGCATTTCTGCGTGAGCTGCTCTAGTTCTGTCCTGCTCTGGCAGGGGGTTGGACTCGGTGATCTTTGGAGGTCCCTTCCAACCCCTACCATTCTGTGATTCTTCTTTGCTATCTATAAAGCTATTTTATCTCTTGACTAAAGAACTGGTTTTGAGAATCCACATCTGAATGGTTGTTTCTCATGCAGTCTCTCCACAAACTGGTGCCTTTGCAAAATGGAGCAGGATTCCTTAGTTCTGGCAGGCTCTGTGTTTGAGTGTCTGCCATGAAGATTCAAAATGGGAAATCTTTTGCTGGAAAATCTTTTTGTTGCATTAAAAGGTGTTTAAAGTGATCTTAGTGCAAGCCCTAAGGACTAAGAATAAGCCCATCTTTCAAGGGAGCATATTGCAGCAATACAGACAATACTGTTCTCCTTCCTCTCCCTGAAGCCGTGAAGGTGAACGTTGAGCAAGACTACAGGGGTGTTTGGTTTGATATGGAGGAGTCTCAGTTACAGTTTCTGGTTGTGGAAGGGAGGAGGCAGCGGTGTGAGTGGATGCACATCCTCCTCAGTCCTTTCTGTGCTGCCCGAGTTGAGAGAGCAGAGAGCACCTGGGCTCCTGAGCAGAGGTGGAGTAAGAACCACTGGTTGGGACTCAGTGTTCTGTTCTGCATCTTGGTTTCTGTCAGACTGGTGGAATGTCTCAGGTTCTCAACATGTTTCCAGCTGCCTGTTAGAGCAGCAGTCACGGTTCTGTTGAGCTTTAATACAACTTCACTGAGGGAAATAGCTGGTGGAAAAGCCCCTGGTTTCCTGTACGCGGTAGTACTCCGGGAGTGTGACTTTGGTGTCCTGTCATCAGTTTTCTTGGGGTGCTGGCACAGAAGGGCTGTATGTTAACGTTAGCTGCTTTCTGGCAGATGTGATGACCTGACTTTTAATGATCTATTCACCTCAAGGGCTGCTGAGAAGTGACTCTATACCTGAGGTTGGAGAGGATGCTGCTGCTACAGTTGGTATGGCAGAAACACTCTCGGAAGAAGAACAGGACGAGCTAAGAAGAGAGCTTGCTAAGGTAAATGACTCGCAAAGAGCTCTTAAACTGGTGTTGAGACTGAAAATCTGGGATAATGCTGCCTTTGAACACACAGTTAATGCTTTGCATATTTATTCTGTGAGTGTTTTAAGTCGGGTATGGTGCTCCTGCGTATTGTGCGGAGGGAAGGGGAACGTGTCAAGGAGCAAAGAACAGCCAGTTCTAGCTGTGGAGAATGAAGCTAGAAGTGCTGAGGGTGCAGATCTTCAACTGAGATGCATAAATGCCTAACCCTTTTTTTCCCCCTCATGTGAAGAGCCTCACCACAGCCTGTCAGAGAGAAGCCAAAACCCAGTATTGTCTCCACGGGTATTTCCAAAGCTCTCAAAGTCAAGCTTTATCGAGTTACCAGTCTTTCTTTTCTTCTGTACCCCTGTGTGACTTTAGGACCCTAATAAAAGACACTGCCTTAAGCCTGAGGCTGGCGAACGAACTGTGAAATAAGCACATTAATTGTAGTCTTGATTTTGGTAGTCCTGGGTATTACTTAATGGCAAATCAATCAGCTGAAGATGGTGAGGGAAATCTGGTCCTGCTAGGGTACGTCACGCGGGACTTCAGGCAGGTATCCAAAACAAAGGTGCATTGAAGATGTTGGTATCCCCTCAAAGGAGCATGAATGAGAAGGCAGCAGATGCTTTTAAGCAGGTCCAGTCTAGATGAGGAAGAAGGGTTTCAGTTGCATACCTTGCCTTTGTACGTACGGCCTTAGTGCCTCTGTCACATCTCTACGTACTACAGAGTGGCATCACCATAAAACTGCTATGACATCACTGATCATAATCTGGTCATGCTTCTGGGAGAGCCTGAAATGACCATCCATGTAAAGGAGGAGATACACAATTTTCTGACACGGCTGAACAGATGGTGTGGTTTTGTTGTCACGGGGTTTTTTGGGGGGTTGTTTTAGGTTTGGGGTTTTTTTTTTGTGCTACTGCTTTTTAACTGCTCAGTCTGTCACCATTTCCACCCCTGCTCTGGGGAAGGTGCTTCTGTGGCTGGACCCAGTCCAGCTGGACCTTTCTGTCCAAGCAAGGAAGCAAAACTTGTGTATGGATCAGATGCGGCCTGAACTTCCTGATACTGGTCATACATTGGTGTCTCTTCAGACGTGGCAGGAAAAGAGAGGCTTGGCATTGTCCCACGCTTGACTAACCTTCAGGCTTCACATAGGCTAATGTTGTCTAAAGGTAATGGTTTCAAACTATACAGCCTTTTAGTAACCAACTTCCTTGGGCATATTCCAGTACCAGATCTACCTGCAGGTCAATTACTTTCTTACTAGCTCCTGTTGCAGACTGGAATTTCCCCTTTAGTGTTTAGAACGTTAAAAAATGTGCTAGCCCTCCCATGCCCAGTAGGTGTTCTAATAAATCCATAGTTAAATGGCTGGATAATATTGCATGTTAACTTGCCTCTCATCAACTCTGCTGCCACAGGTGGAAGAGGAAATCCAGACACTCTCCCAAGTGCTAGCTGCCAAAGAGAAGCACCTAGCAGAAATCAAGAGAAAGCTGGGGATTAACTCCTTACAGGAGCTAAGGCAGAACATTACCAAAAGCTGGCAAGATGTTACATCAACCACGGCGTATGTACCACTTCATGGCTCAGTCTTAGCTGTTGAGGTGAAAACTTTGTAGTGCTTGTATCACATCTAAACCCTCCGCTCTTGGAAAGTGTGGTGAGTGTAGGTAACACAAAGTTAAGTTGCACTAAAACTTATCTAGATGAATCATCATAGATTTCCTTAAAGAAGGCCACTATTCACCCTGTCATCTCATGCAAAATGAGTAGGACAGACCATAATATGGGCAATTCTAATGTGCTTTTTGCCTGGCAGATCTGAGATACCATTACTTAGATACCAGGGTGTCCCGAATCCAAGAGGATACCCTTCCTTTCCAGGCTGAAAAACTGTAAACTAAGCTCGTGCAGGAAGAGTGCAAAGCCCCAGTTCATGTTCTTGTCTGGTAAAGGTCTAGAGTGAGTGCCTCCTGCAATTAAAACTACACAGTGCAAGAGGAAGCACCTCAAACTTCTGGTGAAGACTATTGACAAAGCCATTCTGTATCGGATTTTAGACTCTAGGAACAAAAACTAGACCTCTGGGGGTCTTTTTGGGTGCATAGCATTGTTTTCTTCTGGGGTATTTTTGGTTTTGGGTGGTGGTGGTCGGTGGATGGGGTTTTTTTGTTTGGTTTTTGTGGGTTTTTTAAATCCCACTAGCAAAGAGCATCTGTTCTTGTGATGGGGCAGTAGGTAGGTGCTTGTTGATGAACTTCATCTAAGTCTGAGGTGGCAGAGATGCTGTAGCGAGAAGGGACTGCAGTGGCTCAAAATAACCTCTTAAGTAGTTTGCCCTCTTGGCCCCAAAGTTGAAGTATTCCTCTGGCTTTAGAAATCTGCGTACGCTAAAAGGCTCCTTATGTGTTCTAGTAAAATAACCACCAACTTAATTTTGTTTGAACACAGATACAAGAGAACATCAGAAACCCTGTCTCAGGCTGGTCAGAAGGCTTCTGCTGCTTTTTCATCTGTTGGTTCAGTCATAACCAAGAAGTTTGAAGATGTCAGGTAGGTTTCTTTAGCTGTTCCCAAGTAGCTGTGGTTTTGACTTACGCAGGTGATCACCAAAATAAATTTACACTGTTAGCATACCTAGCACTTCTGAAGGTTACCCTACCAACAACCCTCAGCATTTGTCTCGGGAGAGCTGAGTGACTTACTGCAAAACGTGCTTGTGTGATGCAGAGTAGTTCTGTGGTGTGGTTTGCACGTTCAAGAGCAGCCACGGGTGCTATTACCTCCAGTGCTGTTATTTTTCTGGTAGGAGTGCAGGTGGCAGCGTGTCCGCCTGCCTCTGCGTGATGCACACAGCATTGTCATTTCTGTTCTCTGACTTCCTTAGCTTGTAGAATACTATGTTGGAACAATTTAATGTCTTGTGGTGTGGGTTTTGTTGGTTGTTTTGTTGTTTGGTTTCTTTGTTTGTCGTGTGTGGATTCCTTTCGGATGGATCTTATTTTTTTTTGTAGGCTGTTCTACCTCATAGCAATGGCTTGATTTTATTACATTTTTAGTAGACAATTGGCACTTGATAATTCTTAAATACTGGCATAAAATGTATTTGGACTTTGTCTCAAATGACAAAGCCCTTTGTGCAAATTAGGTAGGTTGGGTGGTCATTTTTAGCACTGTTGTGAGCTGCACGCGGAACTCTTCCTGGGTGCCACCCAGTCACGCTTAGCTTACAACTCTTTGGTTAATTATATAATCTTTGGTACTGGAACACACCCAGCTACTTGCTGTGAATAGAGGATCAAAATTCTTTTCCAGTTAGTGGAAAGATTAAAAAAGTAACACATTCTACCAGAATACTGCTGCATTGGAAAGCAGTGTAATAAAATCAGCCCTGTTTTAAAGTGCTGCCATTAACCTCTTCTTTTTTTTTGCTTTTTTGAAGTCCAGTGAGAAAACACTTTGAGGTGCAGCTACACAGTTACATATTTTTCTTCAGATTTATCAGAACTTCCTTTCTCTTTTTAATGCTTGCTCTGGCATTGTGCAGACTACAGGCATTTTCACATTCCTTTAGGTAAGACGGGTGCACAAATTGTCTCTGAAACTACGCATGTAGTCAGACTGTCTCCATTAAAATCTTTTTTAAGTTTTGTCTGTAAAAGGTAATTTTCTTTTCTTTTTTTCCAGTGTTAGTTAATGTAAACCTGAAGTTCTTGTAATGTCAGGGAAGCTGTTTCTTCATGTTCACTTGGTGACTATACCAGAACATGAAACCTTGAGAACACATAATAATCAGTTTCCCTTCCTTGTGAGAAAGGAATCTGGTAAAATAATTCTGCAAGTTTTTTTTGTAGAGAGACAGAATATGACTTTGAGGTCAATGGCATGCAGAATTCCTCCTTCTCTTTGTCTGTACAGTGTTTGTGCCTGGACAGAGTAGATATTTTCCCTTCTTTGTGTCTATGCCCGTGGCTCTTTAGCATTGTGGTGATCTAAGCAGATCACCAGAGCCTAAATGTAAAATAATGTATCCATTTGCTGTTGTAGTTCTCCCAGGTAAACGGTCTGTATCTTGCTGTCTGGAGCTGCTGAAGTAAACAGAGTAGTTTAGTCTGCATTGCCTCTTACCTGCCTAGAAATGTTCAGTGTTAAGGTTTCAGGAGCTAAAATTGTCACGTAGCAGCTTCCATCCATTGCCTCTCATCCCACCTGTGCACACCTCTGAGTCTGGCCTCATTTTTTCTCCCCCTAAACAGCTAACGACAGCAGGAGGATCTCTGTAGAGATGTAGGGATCTGGCTCCTCGAGTAAGAACCTCCTAGGATAAGAACGAGGAGACAGGGCCCCGGGAGCAGTGCCCGGGCAGGAGGTGGGCACAGAATGTGGTTGGAACTCGGAGTCTGAAGTGAGCTGTGCTTGCTCAAGTACAAGAATAGCAGCCTGTCTGAAATACCTCCCCTTTTGCTTCAGTAAGGCAGGGGGAGCCTGGAAGATGTGTGTCTACTTTTGGGGTGCAGAGCTCAGCTGCTTGCTGTCCTCCTTAAGGCTATGGCATTCCACTACTAGCATTGGACTACTGCGTTTGACAAGGACAAGCAGAGACTCCTAGTTCTCTTCTGGCTTCAGGCATTTAATACCTCAAAAGAACAGCATCCTAATTCTTCAGGTTACTGGCTAGGTGGGTGTTGAGTACCCTCTATCAGGAACTGGGCCACTGGGGAGGGAACGAGCAGGGCCAGAGGCCACATTGCTGGTGTCCTTCCTGGGGACGGTCACGGCAATGGAAACTCAAGGTATTGTTATAAACTGAGGAGCAGCTGGGCTTTAAAAAAAAAGAAAAAAGAAGAATTTGTGCTGTTCAAGATCTTAGTCTCACTTAAACAGGAGATTAAAAATCTTTGAGGTTTTTGATTTCACGAGGACCGAGTTAATCTGGGATTCAACCAGTGAATTCAGGCCCCAGGGTTCTGAGAGTGCTCAGGTGGTGTCTTATTTTTAAGACCACACAAGTCTGAACTTTAGAAAGTTTTTGGTGCCTGGGTTCTTTCCTGGACATGAGAGTTGATGGGCCTGATACTTGCTTGAACAAATACTGAATATGCAGGTGCATTTTTGTTCTTAAACTCGTAGATGGCTACTTCACCATGGCTTTGCTTTTTTTGTACTGTTTCAGCTTAGGGACTTCTCAGCTGTAATGGTGTGATTTCTTCTGTGGTGGACTATTTCCATGTGTTCCATGCTGCAAACAACACATGCAGGTCTTCATTCTTGCCCTGCAGTGTGATTTTGGAGGGAGTTGAGGAAGGCAGCAAGGCAGTTGGTGAACTGGGAATGTGGAAAGGTTACAGTTTAGGGTCAGGGCGGCCCGGCAGACCTGTAACAGATGCTCTCTGTTAACACCCTCCCTCCCCAAAGGGGAAGGGGAGAGACTTGGTGATTAGAAAAGGAAACTAGAACAGCTTGAATGAAAATGAAAATAATAATAAAAATGGAATATGTACAAAACCAGCATGGAACCCAACATCCCGCGATGGTAATTGGGTCATCGTCACCACTGATGCTGTGGAGCAGGCACTGGGGGAGTCCCAGACTGGGCTCCCAGATGGGAGCTGTGTTCAGGAGCTGGGTTCTGGTACTGGATTCAGGAACACACCAGTTGGGATTGAAGGCAGAACAGAGTCCTCTTTGGGTACTCTGAGGAAGGAACCAAAAGAGGACCTGAGCCAAGCCAAGTAGGACAAGAGGGGAGAGGAGCCTGGGAGCCCTCAGGTAGCTATAGAAAGAGCCTCCAGATCCCTCTGCTTTATACCCAATATGACATCTGTGGGCTGGAATCTGCAACCCTCCTCAGCAATCATGACTTGGCACTTTGCTCCTCTTGCACTGCGTCGTTACTATGGAGCACAGGTCCTCATCCTTGCCCTGTGCTGAGACTGCAGAATAATTTTCTTTGCTTGCTTTGGAAATTCAGTGTGGTCGTGGACATCTAAATAGCATCATGTATCAGCTGGAAATACAAGTTCTTTTCTTTGTGAAGCTTTTCAAGGCTTACCTGTGCTTTTTTTTTTTATTTTTTTGACTGCTTAAAGAACAGGTGATTTGATTAGGAAGAAGCTCTTTACTAGGAGGGTGCTGAGACACTGGAACGGGTTGCCCACAGAAGTTGTGGACACCCTGGAAGTGTTTAAGACCAGGCTGGATGAGGCTTTGAGGAACCTGATCTAGTGGGAGGTGTCCCTGGCATGGGGGTTGGAATGAGATGGTGTCCCTTCCAACTCAATGAGAAGGTCCCTTCCAACTCAAGCCATTCTATGTTAAAAAAAAAATAAATCTACAGCATTTATCTAATGCAGATTGTAAATACATAGGGGGGAAAGAAGGTAGCTTTCATACTCTGTAGCCTTAAACCTCTTGCAGGGTGAGGGCAAGTGGCTGAGCACATCGGCAGGTTACAGAAATCCTCCCCGAATTTCAGAAGAGGTTTGAGACTGGGACTTTTTCCTGCCCCCAGCATAACCTGGCAGTGACTATAGATTGATGTGACTGCTCTTGCTAGGTATTGTATAGGCATGAGTAGATAATTTGCACTGATGAGTATGGAAATCTTACACTGAACTGAAAAGGAAGCCAACTGAATGTAGGAAGACTCTTCAGTAAGACTCTTGAGTGTTCATTTTCTGCTTGATAGCATCGAAACCGTAACTGCAGCATGACTCTGTTTGAGCAACTTACCGAGGAGCCAGACTGCTGCAGCTGAGCAGAGTGTGTACTAACAAGCATGGCACTGAATCTGTCTAAAAAGGAAAAAAGAAATTGTTGTTGCAGCTTTTGCTCTGATGTCCTTGTGTGTGCGCATGGCTAAGCGAGCGAGAAAAGCAAACCCCGGCAGTTACTGTGTAAGGCTTTGGCCCTTTACCAAAGATGGAATCCAGAAGTCAACTCTCTAAGCCGTGTTCTTCTCGGTCTGTCACTTGAACTAACTTCTCCCTTTCTTTTTTCTTAATGCTGGCATTTAGTATACGCTCCATACAGCATTCAATTAGCATGCCTATTATGAGGTAACGTATGCAGAATCCAGCTGCTGGGTTTATTTATTTGCACTTGAACTTGGGTCAACTAGCAGAGATTTAAAACAAAACCCCGAGCCCCACCCAACTAACATACAGGATAAAATTTGGTTTATTTCGCTGTAATTGGGGTGGTTATTGCACATCTGGAATGTGACCAAGCTCCCTTCCCCGGTGCTTGGAAAACTCTTAACAACTTTTCCCTGCCTGTTAGAAATGTAATGTTGCTGATTCCAAGCAAAGGGGGAAGGGAAGCTTAAGACCTCTTGGGGAAAAAAAAACCCCTCCTATAGTTGTTTGGTGGTTTTGGTTTTGTTTTTTTCTTCTAAGTTTTAGTCCCAATCCACAGCAGACAAGCATTTTCCTCCTGTCTAAAGGCAGAAAAGGTGTACGAGCTATTGCACAGATTTGCACATGGCAGTGACAGCTACTTGGAGCATTAAGCCACTCTTCTGACATTAATAAATCCCAAGCTGTCCTGCTCTTCAGATGCAGAACCTGCTATTTATGATCACAGCTGTCCCCAGCACTTAAAAAGCAAAGGGGAGTCTTCCAAAAATTTAACACGTTAGCAGAAAATGCCTCTGCAAAATATTTTGTTAATTGAACACGTAGTCTATTAATTTAATACCAGTTTTCCCATAACAAGTGAAAAAACTGATGGGCTTTCTTCAGCAGTAATGTGCTGTGCTAACCAGTGATGACAGAGCTCTACTGAACAAACCCTGTAAGCCAGAAAGCTGTTTGAAATCACTGGGAATAACAATCCAAACCTAAAATACTTACTTATTTCTCCCTTCCACGTTGTGGAAAGATCTGTCGCTGAGCCTGGCGATGCTTCGTTGCCAAAGATGCAAAAGAGCTGCAACTTGAGTGTGTTTTAGTTTTCTGGTACTTGGGGAGATCAAGACCTAAAGTATTTTTAGATCTAAACTACTTTTAGGCTACCCTGAAAACAAGAAAAGAGCCCTAAACAAACCAAACTCATGTTGACACTGGACACCTGTCTGCTTG
This sequence comes from Chloroceryle amazona, assembly GCA_027560015.1. NCBI lineage: Eukaryota > Metazoa > Chordata > Aves > Coraciiformes > Cerylidae > Chloroceryle > Chloroceryle amazona. The sequence goes on from JANHFX010027956.1 coordinate 30,111, forward strand.
TTTACTGATACTTGTAGATTAACCAGGTGGGGTTCTAATTCTGTGGTTCCTTTGTTTATTTTCCTAGAAATTCTCCTACTTTCAAATCCTTTGAGGAAAAAGTTGAAAACTTAAAGGTAAGCATTACTGAAACCACTGTGATGTGGGGAACAGACCGACGTGGACTTTGGGTAGGCTGTTCTTTAGCTACAGGTAAACTGTTGAAGCTGCTTAAATGACATCTTCTTAAGTATTGTGGAAATGGTTTCTCAGCTGAATGATTTGAGAATAAAAAAATGAGCTTCCTGCAGGAGGCCTTTTGTACCTGAATTTAAAATCTATTCACAAAAGCCTCTAGTGCCAGAAATGACCGTTAATAACTTCTCCAGCTTAAAAAAACCAAACCAAACAACCCAAATTCACCTTAAAAAATATCTAATACATGTAACTGGAACCAGTTTTGACTGTTCTCCTGGGCACGTAGGAGGGGGTTGGATGAGAAGCACGCGGGCAATAGCATGGGGCACTGGGTTCCCCTGCAAACCAAGGGGTGTTGGCACCCCTGCCACCTTTCAAAGGTGGCTTGAAAGACTGTGTGTCCTTGTAGCTGTTCTTCAGTGGGCGTGTGTCAGCCTTCAGACTCCCTGGAATCGGGGCTGCTTTGTGCACCTCGAAATCCAGGGGAGACTCCCGTGTTAATCTGCTGCTGGTGACTCTTTTCCACTTAAAGATGTCTTTAGAGTATTGTGGAGGTAGCTCAGTCCTGGAAAAGCCACTCTCCTAAGGGTTATTAAAGTTCTTCGTGCAGAGGTGCTGGTTTCACACAGTTAAGCATGTTTGGAATGCCAAGTAACTGCAGTTTGTGTTGAGGCTGTCTTCTGTGTTCCAGTCTAAAGTTGGAGGAAGCAAACCTGTTGGGGGAGACTTCGGAGAAGTTCTCAACTCTGCTGCCAATGCTAGTGCCACAGAAACTATTGCAGAACAGATGCAGGAGGAGACCCACTGAGATTGCTGCCTCTGTCCTGCTACCCACTGCCAGATGCTGCAAGCAAAAAAAAAAAACTAAGCACACTTGTAACGTTCTTTGCGCTCTTTCCACCAGATGTGCTTTTATTTAGCACGTAGCTGTTTTACCAGATTAACTGATACCAAGCTTGTTCGTGGGTTCAGAATATTTTTTGAAACTAAAATCTATCGTTTGGGGTTTTGTGTGGGAAAGGGGAATTTTTATGCCTTTCAAGCATTTAAAGGACTCACCTGTAATTTGAAGGCAACCTTTAAAATATAGCAATGAAAAAATCCCTCTTTTTGTGAAGTTAATTATACTCTCTCTATACTGTGGATACATAATTTCTTTTGAATCTGTAACTACTGCTCAACTTAATGATTATGAATCTCCTGCTGCTGCCAAACCGAAGCTCGGTACTTGGCTCCCTTGTGGTTGCTTCAGCCAAGTGTTGCCTGCATGGGACGCTGGACTAGGAGCATCACTCCCAGCTAACAAAAGGACTTCTGGTCCAGCAGGCTCTAAACAGGCCCCCCACAGGAGGATTACATGTGGGTAGGATGGTGCTGTCTTACGAGCGTGTTGCTCATACAGCAGAGAGGGTAACACCTAACATCTGAAACTTCCTCATTCGTCTGTGGATTATCCATCGAGGAAACTTCTGGCCGTCGCCAATGGAAGCAGGATGCCTGGTAGTGCTGGTTGGATTCAGCTGAAAGGACACCTTCAGTCTGGGGTTGTGTGTGCGGTGTTAACGTGGTACGATACACCTTCCTCAAGTCCTGGGGAGTGAAGGATTCCTCTTCCCTCACCCCTGCCACTGTCACGCTCTAGCAAAAGCACGGCCTCGAAGAAGAAGCCTGAGGACAAAAGTGCTGCTTTTTCAGGCAGCAAGAGAATTGCTCTCAGATGCTAACGGCGTTTCCCTTGTAGGCTGACTGTCCAGACCAGCTGCTCCCCCACCCCACTGAAGGCCTGTACCACGGGCACCCCCGTTCCTCTCGCAGACCCCA
>JANHFX010027958.1:9557-29419 GCA_027560015.1 Chloroceryle amazona
CAGGTTTCTCCTGGGGTCCGCGGGGCTTCCGGGTGGCTTCTGTCCCTGCAGACCTTTCCAGGGCCTGTGGTGAACAGTTCAAGAAAGGGGCTGGTCTTGGTGTGACTCCTCGGTACCGCTTGCCTGCCCCCTGTCCATGGCAAGCAGGACTGTGCCAGACCACACCTCCGAGGTGTCCAGCCCACCAAGAGGTGCTGTTTGGGAGCTGTGCCAGTTGCTTCAGAGGCAGCCAGACTGCAGAACACCCTGCTGCAGGCTTAGCCCTGGCCTGTGGGAGCTTTACCTAAGAGACAGGTTTGTGCTCGTGTCACCCGAGCAAGACAGCGCAAACCCTGGGTCTGCAGAGAGCTGGGGAGAGTATGCACGTTACTCCTCCTGCCTCTTGCACATTGGGAGAGGGCAGCTTTGGATTAGAGGCCGCTGCTCCAGTTCCAGGCCTGCTGCTGAAGAGCATTGCAGTGGTGCAAGACCCCAGCAGAGGAGCAGTAAGGGTGAGGCAAGGCCAGCTGTGCACCTTGCTCAGTTTTAAGCTTTCTTTGCTACTGTTCTGTGCTACTCAAAGACAAGGGGATGAAGGCAGAAGCAAATCCTGAGGTGAGGGCAGGACTCCCTCTGTGCATCTTTGGTTTCTGAGGGGCTCAGCTGCTTGTCAGGGCAGCAGCTTTTCTTGAGGAGAAACCAGTTCTTATTCTGAACAGACAAGCCATAGAGCTTTCAAAGAAGAAAAAGAAAAAAAGGCTAAATTATTTGGGTAGTTTGGAACAAGGGTGACAGCACAGCTGTCCATAGCGGGTGTTGGACAGGCAAAGTTGGGAGGCAGCAAACAAAAAGAAGTTACTTATTCTACTGCACTGTGAGCCTGAGAGGGTGCTTGGTAGATCTTGGAACAGCCTCCCAAAAGACTGGGAAGAAGCTGGGCTCTGCAGCTTGCTGCTCTTTAATAATAAATGACACACTAGAGGGCACTGCAGCCTCTGCTGGAGCCAGCCCACATCTCCCCAGTCACCCATGGAGCCACCCTTCTGCCTCTGGTGACTGACTGGGGTGAAATCATTTCAGGAGCCAAATTTGCAGTTAGCTTTCAAAGATTTACATGTCTCTGCTCTCCCGTCCTTCCTGTGTGGTCCCGAAAGCCAAAGGCAGCCCCAGAGGGACAGGGGAAAGACTCCACTTGCTTAAATTTCAAATGAGCTACTGAGGGAGAGTGGGGGGCTTCATTTAGACTGCACAGGAGCCCTTTCTATAGGTGCTCTTGCTGGGTACAAATCTCTCTTTGCCAATAGGTGTAGCTGCTTGTAAAGGGCTCTGATCATTGTGGAAAGGAGTATGAACATGAAGAGGTAGACCCACACCGTAGGCAGAAAAATTGGAATGAAAACAGCAAGTGAGTGGAGTTACAGAGCAGGAGCGATAGAGAATAAATTTCTTACCAGGCAAGACATCAGCCAGCTTGTCTGGACGAGGACACGCATCTCCCACCACCTCCAAAGCCTGGCATTTGATGCAGGTACCAGCAGCTTTTGGTTACTGAAGACTGTGTTGGGCAAAGGCTTCATAACAACCAAATCCTGAAAAATGTGTTATCAGTTTGCCAAGGAGCTGAAAATGGGAACAGTTCAATGTGGAGCAAGATAGAAGAGTTCAGCTGTAGAGCAGACTGAAGGACTGGTTTTGGCATTTATAAACATAAAGCAAAAGGTCTGACATCAGGTATTCAGTAAATTAGTATTAATTAAAACGAGCAGCAACCCACAGAACTTGGAGAAACAGGCTCAAATCCGGTAACTGCTTGCCAAGGGTCGGTTCCAACTGGGCTGTTTTTTTAAACTCCAAACTGGAATTTGAACTAGGACACTGAAGAATCTTTGTTACATAGATCCCTCCTCAGCGGGCACTGGTCCAGCCCGGTGCTTCCGCAGCACATTTCCCAGGCAGTGCAGGGGCTGCACGAGGAAGGCTCCAGCCCAAAACAATTTCAAGCAGACTCCAAAGCCTAGAGCCCATCGACCCCATCCCCAGCACACATTCCAAGGTGTGGTGCCATCTAAGCAGCCTTGCCCATGAAATTTTACCAGTGTGCAGCCCTACTCGTGTGGTTTCACAGCTTACTCTGCACTTGACCAACAGCTTAACCTGCTGTGACCAGTGCCCCCCTCCCCGTACCCGCATGGGATCAGTAGGTGTTAGTCCTGGGCTGAATCGTGCCCATGGGGGCTGTTTGTCACTGATCCACTGGTGCAGCTTCAGCTTACATCAGCCAGCTGCTGCACACAGATTTATTTCAGCAGGCAAACCTGGTATCACTTCAGCTTACGGGAGGTGGATTTTATATTTGGCAAAGATAAAAGTTGTTTTTATGGGAAAATAAATTGACAAATTTGTTGTCAGAAACGTAGCCAAGGGAAATGAACCTTATCAGAGGTCTGGACTGTGACCGAAGGACTGAGCTCACTGCCAAGAACAAAACAGAGCTGGGACTGGGAGCTTCTGGTGTGAAGCCCTGGATATCAGTCTGACGGGAAAGCTGCTTTCTGATCAGAGCCACTCTCTTATCACTGAATTGGCTACCTAAATGTAAGCAAGCAAGCATTAGGATTTTGAACATAAAAAACAAGAGGCTGGAACAGTGGGAACAGGTACAGCGGGTGGCAGAACGCCCAGCACTGCTGCCAGGGGACTGCTCCACAATCAAGTCTAAGCTCAGTTGCTTAGAACAGCATGGGTAGCTCACCACCCTTTTACCAAGGAGCTGGATTTGACTAACAACCACATTCTTAAAAAGATTCAAATGAGCTCCAGCTGCAGGTCTGAAGTGACAAGAGCTCTGGGCTTTTGGCAGTGCAGCTCTCCCTACTCCCAAGGGTCCAAAGCAAGGGGCCATTCTGAGGGTTGCAATTAAACTCCCCATTCAACTGGTTGCACGTTCAACAGTCGCTCTGTAATGAATGGAGGGCTGCTGGCTTTAATTCAGTAGTGGCAAGTAAGACACAGAGCAGTTACAGAGCACAAATACTCCTGAGAGCCCTGAGAAGCCACCCAAGAACTCGCCTTCACCAAGCAGATGGCTCCTCCCTGCCTGCACCTCGAAGGCCGCCCGTGCGGTGGGAGATGCAACAAACATCATGGGGGATGGGAGAACCGGGGCCCAACCTCCATCCCGCGCAGGCTATTTTTAGCTCCTAGTAGAAATTTGCTTTGGCAAAGGTTCTAAAGTGCCTTTAGATCTAAGATAGAGCCTTGCTGGAATATTTTAATCCATTTTTAAGAGATGCCACCACTAATAAACAAGTTTAAACCAGGAGCCAAGAGGTTTTTCAATACCTTCCTCTTTTGATCCCATTAAGCACCCCCAGCCCTTCATACACACCAAGTTTGGGTGTGTATTTTGTTTGTGTTGTTCCTGAAATGCCCGCCACGCTATCTGCAGTTTTTTCCCTGCAGCAGCACAGAACCAGCAGCTGGAAGCAAAAATTCCTGCAATCCAGGTGTGTGGCGAGTGCCGGGTGTGGAACAGCCCAATTCCTACCTGTGCTGATCCAGGAACTGGGCAGCTTTCAAAGAGCTTCTGGCTTAACAGCCAGAAAAAAGTTGTCCCTTTGGTGGTTCTCATGCACTGAAGAGCAGTTTACCTTGAAAGCAGCACATCCCTGCAATGAAACCCAGGATTCTCCAACACAGAGACTTACGTGTGCATGGAGACGATGCAGCAAAACCAGAGAAGTGGTTTGGTTGGTTTTTTTTTTAATGAATTTAACCATATGCATCTCCACAACTAAATCAGCACACGAGCCATCAAACCAGTCTATGTTTTTAATGGAAAAAAGGTTGATGCCTTAACTACAAAATATATTAAGATACATAAATAAGTTAATGTAGGAAAAAATAACTGTTCCAAGGTTCTACCTCTTTCTTGCATAAACAGAACAACATCTTCACTTAAACTTCGCCACTTTCTTCACAAAGCTCTGGCCTGCATAATAACACTTCTCACCTGAGGGCTTAACTAAAACTCTACCTTGACAATTACTCCCCCTTCCAGTGGAGTAGGGACTCAACCACCAGTGGTGACTGGTCCATTGTCTGCCCACCATGTGGAAGTGCTGCCTCTGTGCAACCGTTGCTCCTGAGGCTGTTTTAAGATGAGGCTGTTCCCACCCGCATTATCCTGAACAGCATGTTGAAGTTGTTGCTTCTTATTGCGTCCCGACAGGCACTGATCACTTGTGTTTTAGGTTTGCCAACTACCAAGAGATAAAAAGGAAAGGAAAGAAAAGAAAAAACAATTTATGGAGTAACAAAAATGGTAAAAATGCTCCTTTGATCCAGACTCAAAAGGTAGGTGTTTCTTTTGAATACAGTTTAAACTATAAATGTCACCTTTTTTTCTCATACATGAATAAAATCTTTTCTTTAAAGAAGAATCGTCTGTAGCTCTATTATAGGAGAGCTAAAAGGACTTATTAAAAGGGGAATGCTGCAAATAGGCCACAAAATACCTCCTGCCCTAACGACCCACGGAATTAATAATACAGATAAACAGACCTGCTTAGGTTGATAGATTTTTTTTTAAAAGCAGAATTATTTGAGCTGTACTTTCTAAGCCTGTGATCCTAGTTGATACCTGGACACTCACAGCTGACTGTCGCAGGCAGTTGGCTATGGCTGAAATTTAGTTTCTGATAATTTAGTTTCAAGCCAAAAAGCCTGAAGTCACTTAAACTCTGAGACACATCTTACCTGCTTCACTGGGGTCCAAGACTCCCTCTCTCCTCCAAACCTACATACTCACCACGCAACCGTCCAGCCCTCTGGATTGCCTGATTCACAGCTTTCAGATTATTCAGCAGCTCCGTGTGATTGTTGCATCGAATTTTGTACTGATTTATTAAATCCCGGTTAAGATCATACAGCTCGACATACCGTGTCTTCATGTTTTTCCTAGGGGAACAATCAGTCCAGTTATTTGCATTTCTGGGGACCAGAAATTCATTCCTGGTTTGTCCATACGAAGGTGTAGTGATCCACGGCTGCAACTGCTACCGCTGCCACCACCCACATGTCTGCCAGCTACCAGACAGACTTGTCTAGACATGTTGGTTATGCTCATTATTTTATTGAAAAAGAGATGGTCTATTTTTGAAGTTATTTTATTCAGCAACCCAAAGAGGAGATGCCACTTTCCCCCATGAAAGTCACACTGCTCAGCATAAGCTCAGACCTCTGAACTGCTGCCCTGGACAGTCAGGAGAGGACATCAGCAGAGTACAGGAAGTCAAAAGACTGACAACTACAACATCTTTCTTGGTGTTCTCAAACCTTCACACACCACAGACAGCTTTTACCACCTTCCTCCCTTAATGTCGCTTTTCCAACATCTCTCACCATCTCCAAGTCAGTTCACCCCACCAGCTCTTCACTAAGTCCCTACCCTTGCCCTTCTGCCTTCCCCAGGTTAGTTCTCCACCTGAAGAACGAGACAAGTTGTGAGGAGAGCTCGCAGTGGGACTGCAAAGTACCAACTCTACAGCAAGACTTGTAACTAGACAAGCCCTAAACCACACAAATGGGGTTTTGTGCTCTTCTCTGCCTGAAAAGCAAAGAGCTTCTAAACCCAAACCACACAACCTAAGCAGCGATTGCTCACATGTCTCCCAGGAGCCGTGCATCTTCTGCCTGAACCAGCATGCTGCGGATGAGGTTGGAGTGTTCGGCCATGTCAGCAGTGAGCCTCTGATTCACCGCGTGGTGTTCATCCACCTGCCCGAGGCAAACACGGATGAGAAAGGGCCCCCCAGCCTGATCAGGATAAACCTTGGCTCAGCATAACAGAAAATATCATCCCAACTTAACTTACTGGGCTCCCTGGGAATGTTCTCCTTTCCCTCATGCCCCGGCTGCCAGAGCAGTACCCTGTTCCCAGAGAAGGGGGAGCGAGCTGACATGAGCACCCGAGCACACAGCAAGCTGAGATGAGCACCCAGCACCTGCTGGGTGAGCACCTTACACCCAATCCCAAATCCATAACTTAAGTCTCACAGACAACATACTTAATTATTCTGAACAATCAATTGCTGGGGACCAAGGATCTATTCTACAGATGAAAGAAGAAACAGAAAGCTGAGGGTGTCCCCTTGTCCTTTTGTGCAGAATATACAGCAAGTCATTGCTGGCTGACTTCCATGAAGATGATAAAGCAGTTTAGAGATCCTCTCATACCAATGCCTCCGGCGACTGCCAAGCTGCCAATTTACAAACGCCCGACGCCTCCTCACCTTGACCAGCACTTTCCGCAGCTCCTCAAAGTATGCGGGGAAATCTGCTTCCACCTGCAAGTCTTCGATGGCCAGAAAGGATGCCATTGACTGGATAATGTCACCAGCTAGATCAATATCATCTGTGTTGATGGAAATCTGTCAGAGAGGGGAGACAGCACTTCAGCGCTCTTCCGTGCCAAAACATCTCCCAGAACTGCCCAGCTCAATTTACCAAGAGGCAAAACTGCTGCATGATCAAGCTCTGCAGCTTTCAGTAGGTAAGGAGACAATGATTTCAAAGGGGCTTTTTTTCAGGCCTGGGGCAAACAGGCATCTGTGCATCCAGGACCAGTGTGAAAGTTACAGGCAGCCTTTGTGCCTCAGATTACAGCTCCCTGAAACCACTGTGTGGGAACAAATACCTTCCTACAGATCTGTAGGCTAAGTTTTCCTCCTGGAATTTTACCCTCTAGCAGTAAACAGACCCTAAGGTTTCCAAAACCATCCCTAGAACATCAGTACTTCCTCTGACTGTTCAGTCATTCTTCATTTTCACTGCCTCGTATGGGCACCACCCTTAAGTTTCACCAGAGCATCATTAAGCAGATGTTCCCCTTGCCCACGATACTCACCTCACCGCCGGGCTTGATTTTGATGCAGAGCTGACCTGCATTACGGAGGGAAGTGAAGCAAACCTGAAAGGGAGCGCTCTGAAACTCTGCATCCTCCGGTAGCAAGAAGCTCTGATTCAGCCACATAACAATCTTGCAAAAATAAAACAAAGAGCATCTGTCACCAGCTGTGTGGGGAGCCTAGAGAACCACGCCATGTCCCTACACGTGACATGTACCAGGGCGCTCTGTTTGGGGTACCTTGGAAATCTCCTTTACTAAATTTCACCTTCTAAGCACACATCATAAACTTGTTAAATGGGGGCAGCTGACTCCCTGCCTCCAACGATGAATATTTGTAAGAAAAATCAAATCCAACAACCAGAGGCCAAGGTCAAAACATAAGCCCAGGCCTGGAGACCCAAGAAAGCTGAGGAGCAAGGCTTGATTCTCCTCTAAGACGAAAAGTTACATTTCACCTTGTTTTTTGCCTTGGCCAATTAACGCAGTAAAGGTCATGTAAATACGTGAGAGCCCTACAGTTATGAGGGAAACAACCAGCTCTAATTACTGCCATCCCATAATTCAGATCTTTGGGAACCAAAGCTACAGCGCTGCTGCTCCTCCTTTGTGAAATCTCAAGCTCCCTGCAAACCCCATTCCTGCAGCACCAGCAGGCAGGGCTGGGACACAGGAAGCAGAGCAGAACCTCACCCTTTGCGGCCGCTCGTTCGTTGTGCAGTTCACAAAGCTCAGGGGCTCTGGGGCTGAGTCGGGGCTGCTCAGGGCGTACATGGAGAAGCGGGGAAGCTGTCTTGTCAGCTCGAATACATGGAACTGTGTGCTGGGAACAATCCAAAGGGAAAACAGACAGTTATTAACATAGCAGGGATTCATCTACTGCAACCATTTCTGGTTCTTTTTTAGCTGGCTACTGGTATCAGCAGCTTCCAGCTATGAAACTGGCTGCTTAAAGTTTCCCAGAAAAAACGCTGAAACTTGGAAATTCCAGGCTTATCACATCATGAGGTTGAATAACTCCTCCCCATTGCTTACGTTTTCCATAATCCTTCTGATGAAATATATTTTCTAGGCTAACACATTTATGATTTTACTACCTAAGAGGCTGTTTTCTTTACAGGTTCAGCGAAGCCTTATTAAAAGCAATAATAAAAACAAATGGAGAAACCAAAAAGGAAATGCAGCTCTTTCTGCAGCGGTTGGCTAGCTCTCACATTATGCCCCCCACCGAGGGAGAGGATGCTGCTTCCTGCCAGCTCTGGCAGATGCAAGCAGGGAGGAAAAAGTTGCTTTCGAGTGTCATTTTCTGGGCAGCCTGGACATCGCCTCTGCCTCTTGAGTCCCTCCAGAGACCCATGATAACACATACTCTAGACAAGAAATGCTCACTGGTCCCCCAAAGGCAGAGATGGAGGACAGCAGGTCCCAGGGACTCCTGAGCATTCTGACCCTGGTGGGAGAAGAGCTCAGCATCGTAAGTGCAACGGTGTTTTTGAGGAATTATTCCAGCTCTCCTTCCAGTAATGCAGACAAGCGAGGCACCAGGGAGTTAACGGTGCCCATCCCACAGGACAAGTGTGAAGCCACGTCAAGGCTGTTTCCCGGTCACACAGTTCGCTCTGGAAATCGGGGAGATCGCAACACAAAACTCACCTGTTCCTGTAACCCACAAAGGCTTTGATGTGCAAATCCACCGGGACATCTTTGGGTGGAGTAAGAGGAACACGAACACAGCCCGAGACGTTCTGGAGACTGGGGTGGACCACGTGGCTCTCTCCTTCAAACATGCCCTCAGCAAAGATCAGCACAGCACGGATGATTGTGTCTTAGCAACAGGCAAAAAAGGCAGTTCCTAAATTAACAGCTGTCCTCTGGCAACAAACCACCACTGTCTTCAGAATTACAAATCGTAGAATCATTTTGGTTGGAAGAGACCTTTAAGATCATCAAGTCCAGCCATTAACCCAGCACTGCCAGGGCACCACTAACCCATGTCCCTCAGCACCACATCTCCACAGCTTTGAAACCCTTCCAGGGATGGAGACTCTACCACTGCCTTGGGCACTATTTACACCCCTCCTCTGAGTTGTTAAAAATATCCCAGATGACCAGCAGCACCACATCAGGATCTGCCAGCAGCCTCAGCCTGCCTGCTGCTGGGTGAACCTGCTACTGTGGGGCAGCTCCAGCTTTGCATAGAAAGCCAGCTGGGGTCTGGCTGTGTTCCTGCAACACCCTGACTGACACGGGTGTAGGCTGATGTTTAGAGTCAACACAAGGAGTGTTGCAGGGATCACCAAGACTTGTTTCATCCAAGTTAAATGTTAATTGCCTTGGAAAATAACACATAACAAGAAACAAATTCCATCAAACTCCTCTCCCCTGAGACTCATCAAAGGAATACAGCTCAATTCAAAACTCTGTCAAAGGAAAGCAACCACAAAGGGGAAATTACAGACAATAAAGGGGAGACAAGCAAATCACCAGCTAAATATAACTAAACATTTGCATGAATTTCCATGAAACGAATGTCAATGGTTGCAGGTTACCACTCACCATTTGTGGTGGAAATACACAGCTCCACATGGGCGGACTGGCTGTCGGAGCCCAGGTTAACCGAGAGGGCTGTCTGGAGCTGGGTGTTTGCTGGAATCACACCTCGCTGCCCATCGGCTTCCTTCGACTGTGTGGTCAGTTCAGCCTGTTGCAAAACACATACCCTTCAGTATCAGAATGTCAAGATATTTGTTCAAGCAACCTAGAAAACATACACATAAGACACTTCTCTTTTTGTGCAGGAGCATTCCAGCTATTCCCAGACCCTCCACACAGCTATGAAGAGTGGCTGGATGACGCATGGAGCTGTGGACACTCGTGCTGCAATTTATTCAAGTGGATGAAGCTCAGTTCTGTACCCAAACCTTTATTCAGAAAAGCACTAAGATTATTCAGTTTTAAGCACAAGCTTATGTAATTCCACACTTTGCTGTGGTGGGCATTTACCATTCAAATATGAGTTTGCTTTTTCCTCGGACGATTTTTCCAAGGTCTTCATTTCTGCATCTTCACTATCAAGCCACAAGCATGCTTCCTACCCCCTGGCAGTGCTCCCAGCCCTCCCCCAATTTCCTCATCCTCTCTCACAATCCCTTCTGCCCCCCGAGTTGGTTTACATATTGAAAATTACAATTTGCAGTCATAAGCCAAAGTACAGGGCTGAAGAGAATCCAGCTCCAAACACAATTGCTCTGGCAAGCCAAAGGAGCAAGGGTAGTGATACTTATTAAAATAGGAAAAGCAAGCTCTGAACTTGCACAAGGAGCAAGCCAGGAGCAGGATCGGGAATCCCCAGGAGACAGTCTCACTGCATCCTAACAGGTCACACCCTGACTTGTCTGGACTGCCCCACAATTGTTCTGGATTTACAGCAAAAAGAAGGTGTGTTTTGGCCCTACACATTGTTGAAATAGTACCTTGGCATTTTCCTCATAATTTCTTAATTCCAGCAGCAGATTTTGTTTCTTTTGACTTAGTTCTCTGATCAGATCCTGCTCAGCACTTGTGTCCATTAGGTTTCCTTTCATCTCCTCACCTCCCGGCAGATAGCCTCGGACTGTACAGAAACAAAACACAGCAAAGCCTTTCACAGCCTCCCCAAAACTTCAGTGGCTGTAACAAGACCCCCTCCTTGTACCACCTCAGCAGGAGACACTAGTTCTGGTCTTCAGTTGGTACCATTCAGCTGAAGACCTGAGGGCTAATTTACACCCACAGCGGGTCTGACTTGCCCAGTGATCAGGACAAGCACATTAAAAAAATAAATAGATTTCCAGCCTGTCTTTAAGCTGTTTTCTCCTGACCAGACAAGGGCAGTGCCTGGTTCTTTTGTGAAAGGATTCCCACTGCAATCGTTCTTTCAGGTGCTCCGGCAAGTTTGCAATTATGCAAAATGAATACACCACGTACTCAGATTTCTAGAGCTGGCCAGAGGAGTTGTTATCGTCTGGCAGTGACTGTAAGTCACTATCAATTGTGAAACATGATTTACCCACATTAGTTTTTCCCCAAATCAAGGGATACTTCAAGGAGCAAGACCTGTTTCCCAGCAGCCCAGTGAAGCACAGTTATGGAAATATCTCTAACTGCCCGTGGAGACAGAAGAGATGAACAGATGAGACAAACACGCTTGCTATGAACTTCCATTTTGCTCTAGGGCTGAGTGCTTTGATTGCAGCTGACAATCAAAGCCATGGACAAAAATCGTATACCCACGAAGAATATGCTGCCTGACTGTGCAGCCCCCGTAAAAAGTTGCAGGGAACTTGAAAAGCATTCAGCATACATGCTGTCATCTGATGAAAGAACCTGACTTCTAATTTCTGAGTGAATCATTCATTTAAAATGAGAGCAAGATGGAAAATACACTGAAACACAGAAGAGCACCTCATGTGAAAGGATGCTGGCCCCAAACAGAACTCATGAGAAGGATTATGGGAATGCGTTGTCCATAAAGCCCCAGCAACAGGGCTACTCCTATTTAGTAACACCTACAGGGATCCCCATCGTGGCAAGGCTTGTTTATGACAAACCCATCAGAAAAGGATGATCACATTCAGTGACATTAACCCACACAGCTCTGCTAGGATGAGGTATCTTCAGAACTGTGTTCAATGTTCCTCTCCTGTAAGCTTAGGAAAAAGGTTTAAACACTGAAGCCCAAGCGCAGCAAGTCCCCGCAGCCTGTGATTAAGACAGACAGCAAAGCACTGTGCTATTTAACAAGGACAGCCTTTTGTTCCAAATGGGTTGTGCCAGACCTGCTTGTCTCAGGCCACTGACCAAGCAGGCGGGTAATCATGCCAATGTCTTTCCTGAAGCCTTCGCTCCAGATTCATGCTGAGCTTATTTAAATCATCTGTGATCATATTCATTTCTACTCACAGTAAGCAGGTCTGATTTCTCAAATGCATGGTGGGATAAATCCACCAATTCTGCAGCCTCAGAAGAGCATTTTCCAGGAAACAAAACGCTGTTAACATCTAAAGTTACTAATACAAAAACCATACTAAAAACTATACATCTTCAGAAGGAAACCAAAACATACACACCCTTAGCTCTCTAAACACCTTTACCCACTGTAAAGCGACCAAAGAACTACCACATATAGAAAAAAGATTTCCCATACATGCATCTATAATAATGCTGCCTGAAGACCCAGTCTGTACTGAATATAGTTACCTCTGCATTATTAGGACAGGACTTCTTCCACTGCGCAAATGAATTTTGATGGCTTCTTGGATTATACTGAAACACGGGCTGATTATCAGAAAAGGCAATATTCCAATTCCTGTTTGCAGATAGCGTAACTCAAAATTCCCTTAACTCTGCGTAAAGCAAAGGGAAACTGGCACATAAAACTGCCTATGGAATCAAAACAACATTTAGCTAATCTGAGATGATGTGATGTGCCTGATATTATTGTGTATTAAATTAAAATCCTGAATGATGCTCCTACCTTCACCATCAACCGAACAGCAGATTAACTGGGTGCTCCCATCCATTCTGTAATCCCCCTCCACCACTCCTGCAATTGCAGAAGCAAAGTTGTCCTTAAAGATGACCTCCCCAGTTCGGTCGCTGCGTGCATCAACCTGGAACAACAAAGAGTTCCAAGGCACAGCATGAGCAGAAAAGTTAACTCCCAAAATCTGTCATGCCACGCTCTTGAGCTGGTAACCAAAAGCCAGCCCTGCTCACAGAACTGCAGGTGAACTTGCAGCTCTGCTGATCAGAACAGCGCACATGAAAAACACACTGTCAAGAAATGACCTCCGGACTGACTCAGCTAGAAGGAAGTGCTCCTCAGAGAGGACTCCCTAAGTTACAAACCAAAAGGAAAGAAAGAATGGCACCGCAAGTCTGTGCTGGGAAGGTTATACACCCATGAGCACAACAACAATGGGACTAAACCAGAAATAACCTTAGTGCAGTATTCACCACCTCTCCTCTCAGCTGCAGCCTTTGTGTGGCAAATTATTTTTACACAGAAATACCACAACCTTTAATTATCTTTCACTGGAGAAAAACAGTGAGGGAGGCTTGGTTCTGTGCAGGGTGTCTCTTCCAAAGCGCAGGACTCAGCACTGCTCTTCCTAAGGAGCGGGAGACTGTTTCAGACCAACAAGCAAGGTCAAGACTGCCAGTGGAAAAGAACAGAAAAAGGAGCAAAGCAAGGAGAGGTTCTGTCTAACAATGCTGTACACCTGATCCAACAGAAGTTACAACATATCTGGGCTCTAGACTGCCAGCTTGATATGAAGTTAATTAAATTCCCGCAAGGTAATGAGAGTAATGAGAGATGTGAAGGAAAAAAGCATAGCTTTACAAAAAACAAAACAAAACAAAACAAAACAAAAACCTGGCAAGCTGTATCCAGGTGAGTTTCAGCAGCTAGAACAGTCATTTCTGGAGAGGGGAATACCAAGCAACGGCTTAAGAGACTAAGAGTGAGCTGTATAGAACATGCCTTTACATAAAAGGAAATAATGCTCAATTAATCCTGCCATAGTCAAGCCCAACGCTGCTCTCCTGTTACGTAACTGCTTTGTCCTCCTTGTAGCTTGAGAATATTAACGAAACATCGCAGAGGATTATTAGCGCGTCCTCAAGACCCAGCTGAAGAGAGACACTCCAGAGCTCTAGGATGTGGCACCTGATCCCTGCTACCATAGAAGCAAGGCGCCGCACCTTAGGGATTGACTCCAAGCTAAGCAGAGGAAGCAGCTTTTCTCTGATCTTGCACTTGGCACTGGATTCACCAGCCAAACTAGGTTTACTGTGATCGCTCCTCAGCACTCAGTTTGCAACTGCCTTTTTAATTTGTTGGCTCGTTCTCCTTCAGACCAGTTCACAGTCTTGTTCAAACACAGCTTCAAGATGCACTGCTCCTCATTTCCCCCTGTACAAACCCACCTTCCCATTGGACCAGCCAGTGATCAGCTCAGGCACACCATCGGAGTTCAGGTCAAACGCGTGTATGCTCATTGCGTGGTTCTTGGACTGGGGACAGAAAACAAAGAACCAGTTAAGCATGGATATGTTTTCCAAATCGTACATGCAGGAGACTGGAGCATGAGGCTAAGGGGATCACAGAAAACAATATAAAAACATCTCCTAGCGAGGAGTTTGAGCATCACTATCTCTGGTCACACACGTCTAAAATCTTAGCCCTTATTACAGATCTAGTCCACTGCTCTCAAAGGATCTGATTTTTCCTTTAAATATATTTTCATCCAAGCAGATGATTACAGCTCAGAAAAACAAACTGTAAAAAGCCAAATTCTCTAAGAAAATACATAAATAAAACCAAGGCTTCAACATTGTCCTAAAATGAGACCACTGAGGGAAGCCATTAGCCTCCTTCCTGCCACCTCCCAAGGAATCCTTTCTCTCACTACTATTAAGCAGACTGTTCTAACCCATGTTACATTAAGAGTATTAAAATGAGCATCAGGAAAGGATCCTGCCAATATGATTTGCCTTAGCAGCAAATTCCTTTTGATGTGAAGAATTCACTTTGAAAGTAGACAATGCAAGATGAATTCAGTCGCTGAAAGCCAGTTTATTGATTCAGTGATACAGCCAGAGGCATTTTCTAACAGTGAACTCTTAATTTCTCTGTTGTTTAAGCAACTCCATGAAGCTGTAGCATCTCTCATTGTACACTTGTATCAGTGTCACCAAGAGTCCCAAAAGCACTCAAGGAACTGACAGGGTATTAATTTCACATGTATCTATAAAAATACGTAGATTTTGTAAGAAAAAAATAAATAAAAAAAGTCACATTAAGTTCCATGCTCAGCAGAAAATTTCAAATTCATCTAAGGAGTCAGGAGAACACCACCAGAACAACCTGAGATTAGGTATGAGATCCCCCAGCAGCCTTCCAGCAACAATATTCCAACAGTGAACTAACCTTAATCCTCCAGTAGCGAGCTGTCTTGTCATAAACTCCAACCGTCCCGTTAGAAAGAGCGTAGCCGAACCGACTGCCATACATGGGGCTAAGGGCAGTGATTGTCTGGTGGAGGGAAACAAAGCAGAGAGGGGATACAGGAGTGAAAGCTTCTACAGGCACAGAGAACAGACTGTACAATCTCTCCATCATGTGAGCTATACAATATTTGAGTGGTAATCACCAAAGGCCCCATCAGATTTCCTCACACAAACCATGCTGGGAGGTTAAGATACCGTTCAGCAAAGATTGCAGAATTACCCTCACAGTGCACTTAGACCAAGTATTTAGCAACACAACTGCTCACAGAGTTCCTGTGGTCATCAGCACTAACATATTATCACCAAAAAACCTACTCCAAACATAGAGCATTCCCTAAGTCTCAGGAGCTGGTGATGCCAAAAAGTTCAACTTTACATGGGCTAGAAAAGCCCCAAAGATATTATTGGTAGAAAATCTTTGCCCAAGATTAGCAAGATAAAAATTAACAGCTCCCACAGTTGGACTTTTTGGGGATACTATTAGAACACCAGGGTCAGTATTACCTGAGTAAACAGCTCCAGGGAAAGACCCAAGAGTCATAACTCAACCTGTTCCTCACTGCTTTTTAAGACCTATGACTTTACAGTTCCTCACTGAGCTAAGGCCCTCAGTGCTTTTACTGTCAGCAGGAGCAACTGCAATCCTCTGTGCTTTCTCTGCAGGAGATTTCTTTAAATTAAATCCTTCAACAACTTCCAAAATTCAGCTGACTGTGCTCCTTTTCTTACCACAGAACATGGTTGCCCAACCCTTTATATCTTTCTTGCAATCTTCTCCAAAGCCTTTCCCAAGTATCAAACCCCTCTAAACTGCAAGTGCTTAGTAAAGACAGAAGACCCCAGTAATTGGCAGAAACTCAGAAAGGTAACAGTAATTCCTTGATACCCAATTCTCCACTTAGAAACTCAGAGAGTCACAACAGTCTATGGCTTCTGTTTCATTTGAGCATGTGATGAAACAGAAAACACAAACTATTCATGTCTTCCAAAAAAATCACAACGTATAAAGCCACTGTGTCATGAATCTGCCTTCCTACAAAGAAAGGTTTAGGTGCAGTGTGTCCTTTAAAATTAGAACCGTAGGATTGTAACAGGCTTCTTAAGACGCTGCAGGTGTGAATTTAAAACAATTGTACTGTGGATCTGGAAATACATCACAGAGTGATGGACCTTTTGCTTCCCCTTAACTGGAAAGGGCCACATGACTCTAGACTGGCCACTGTACAGACAGCAGAAGGTATTATAGGCAGAGTTCTAATTCTAGCTACAGCAACAGCTTCCTTTCCCAGAACACTGCACAGATTTGCCTTTTATAGCTCTTCCTAAGTGGTTTAATAGCTAACTAAGCCTTTTAGTCCCAACTTGGGCAGCAGGGAGACCTCAGATCTCCAACGATAGAGGTCTGTAACATGTCTTTACCCAAGGTGCATAAGCATCAAAAGAAGGCTAAGAAAACTCTTAATGCAATGGTAAGGGTATTTTACTCCCTTCCAAATAACCAAAATTTAACAGGGGGAATCTGCTCTCAGTTCTTAAGCTAAAGCTTCCACTCCTTGTATTTATCCCCCTGTAAACCTATCTGTCCCATACTCCATATTTGTAAAGTATACTTTACTAAGGTTTGTAAACAAACAAAGCAAAAAGCCCTGTGCATAATGGAAGACATCATTAAGCTCTACTCTGTAGTTGTAGCAGAACAGATACTGTGCCAAATAATTAAGTAACTATTTAACTACACAATAAATCTGAGACAGAGTAACCAGAAAAGCTTTACAGTCCACAATGCTTTCAGCTCCATCAGCAATTATGACAAACATTAGCTAGAAGTTATTTACCTCTGTCTCTGACATTTCTGCCACAATCTCATCTTCTTTAAACACCCGAATGTCAAAATCTTCAGAGCCAACAAGAAGCTAGACAAAAAGAAAATAAATTCTGCCTTAAAAATTCTTAAGCTAAGGAAAGGACAAATAAATATTACAAGTCCAGCAATGAAGAGGTTCTAACAGCTGTACAAGAAGTTGCCAGTGGAACAAAAGGTACCCTCTGTCAAGACAAGATTTCAGAATTCTCTTGCTCATCAAGTATTAGTTATATCTTTTGGTTTTGTTTTTGTCAAGTGAGACTCAAACATCTACAAAACATCTTCCTCTTCTAAAGCCAGATGTGTGCAAGTCTGATCCATCATTCGGGATGGAATAACATTTAGAGCAGAGAATGCCATACAAATTCAGGACTTCACCCGTCCCTTGCAGCCTGCAGGATCAGAATGGCAGCTGTTCCCTGGTGTTTGTATCGCATCTGATCAGCAAGATGCTTGTGACAAGTTGTTTTCATTTTGATTAGTCTTCTCTTTAACTGGTAATATGTCAGTCATACATGATAGCCCATGGGGTTTTATTATCACTGCACTGTAAGACCACAAAAACAGCTGAATTCATACGTAAATGGTTACAAACCTCATTTTTGCCATCACCATCGAAGTCACAGAGTGCTAATGACCGAACATTGTCTCCAGTAACCTAAAAGGAGAAAGACAGCCCTTAATACAGACAAATAAACAGCAGCTAAATGATTTTTACAACTTCAGCTGCAACAATAGAAGTTAACATTCAAGCCACATCCAAGTGCACTGACTACATGACCAAAATACAGTTTAAGATCTGAGATAAATTAAGAAAGATCAACAATCAAATTAGCATTTATTATCTATATATAAAAAAAAAGAAGAATTCGTGCTAGGAATTAGAATCTCGCAATAACATCAAAAGCATTACTGCATAGCCTTACTGTCCAAAAACGGTCACTTCCTTCATAATCAAAGCCCTGAAGAGCACAGTTTCCACCAATTATAGCAAGCGGAGATGAAATATCTCCCAGCTTTCCAAGAACTATTGCATTGGCTCCATCTGAAACCTACAGAGAAACAGGGAAGGCAATAGAAAGAGCAGACGGTGAGACATCAGAGGACACAAATCAGAAAGAGCTTCCAGCTTTATCACTATCAGTTTGGCTGAGCTCTGAATGCCTATTAGATTTAAGTTTTCTCTTGCTAGATGATGTGTGACACATGATGAAAACGTGCTCTTGCACATGCAGACACAGATATACATCACATTAATATTTTTCTTTTTGAAATATTCCAAATATTCTAAAGGCAAAATGTTCTGAATGCAGTAACAACTACGCTTCTGTTCCTTGCATTAAACTGACAAAGTCATGTAAAACCCACGATCTTTAGAACAGAAAGAAAACAAAAACCATGAAGACAATAAATAAGCAGACAATTAAATGAACTCACCTCTCTGTAAAACAAATCCGAGTTGTTATAGACATCGTAAGCCAGTAAGTTCGTCTGTGTTCCGACCAGAAGACAATCATAACCAAGCTGAGGGTTCAGCACTCCCGAAGCCAGACAAGTTATCCCTTGATTAATGTTGAGAAGAGAAATGTCCGAATCTTGGTTACTTGGCACCATTCGGTTTGTGCTCGTTCTCTGCCCTCGGGCATGAGGATTATGTATAAAAACCTGTAAAAACAGAGATATGAACATTATCACAGAGCACCACCGTGTTTGTATACAAACACTACAGACTACTGTTTGGATAATAACCCGATGGAGAAGCAGGGCATTCCCTCAGCCAAAGTGAGGACAAACAACTGTGGGTTATGCTGACAACAGTGTTTCTGACAGTCATTCTTTAGTTTTGAACTACATGAAAAAAAGGGAAATGGCAGAAAAAACTCTGCTCTGCATTGTTTCTGAAAATGGTAACTAACAAGTCTTTAGAATAAGGCAAAAAAGAGCAAGCCAAAGGGAGTAACAAATTATATAAAAAAACAAACTAAACAAATTATATTCAGACAGTAATAGTGTTACCAAAAAACCCAAACATTTAGGGGCATTTACCTGGTACTGCTCTGTAACCACTACCTGCAGCTAAATATGGTTAACTTAAAAAGGGGCCTGTGATAAAGATGTTTTTATTCTCACTGACCAATACTCAGCCACTGTCATTGTTTGGAGCAGAGCTGGGGGTCACAGGGCATTACGCTTAGCAGCCTTTGCTGTACAGCTGTTCAGTGTCTCTGAAACAAGCCCTTGCTCTGTGCTGCTCCTAAAAGCTCCAATTTTATTTTAAATTAGTAACAATGCTGGGAAACGTCACAGCTGAGCCACCTTTGTATTTACACAAACCTAAGTGTCTCTGCAGGTTTACACTTAAACCGGTATTTTGTTTATTAATTAGGTTGTATTTAACCCTCTTCTGTTCGCATTTCAAACTCCAGCGTGGCCCGCACAACGCTTTCTGTCCCCGCACCACGTGTAGAAGCCTCAGCGCCGTTCTCTGTCACCAGCCCGAGCTCAGCCCGTTAACAGCGCTAATGCTCACTGCTGGAACCGAGCACCGAACGGTGACACCCACGGCTTGGGGAAAATCACCCTGTCTGACAGAAAACGCAAGAGTTTCCTTGGCGACCTGGGCGACCAGCTATTAATTTCTGCAGCCCCCCCCCCCCGGTGCCACAAAGCAGAGGTTCAGATGCCGCGTCGCGCCCGGACACGGCTCCGGCGGCCGGGCCGCAGCTCTGGGCCCTCGGAGCGGAGAGCAGCGGGGCAGAGCTCCCTCCTCACATGGCCCCGCACCGGGGAGTGGGTGTGACCCCTCACGGGACTCGGCCACGGCCATCGCTGCCGCACCGGGGCTGCGCAGCCCGGCCCAGCCCCGCCGGGAGCTCTGCCGCAGCCCCAGGAGCCGCAGCGGGGAGCGGGGCCGTAGCCCCGGACTCTTCGAACCGCGGAGGACGCCCCGGCAGCACCCACGGCACAGGCCCCTGCTCCTAAGAAGGGCCTTTCCCCTCAGCTGGGCGGGCACAGATATGGCTTATGCTGGGTTTTGTGCATTTTCTAATAATCTAG
>JANHFX010027959.1:0-24289 GCA_027560015.1 Chloroceryle amazona
AACCTGTTCCAGTATTCCACTGCCCTCACAGTAAAGAACTTCTTCCTTATATCCAATCTAAATCCACTCTTTCTAATTTAAAACCATCGCCCCTTGTCCTTTCACTCCAGGCCTTTGTAAACAGGTCATCTCCAGTCTTTTTGTAAGCTCCCTTCAGATACTGGAAGGTGGCTATTAGGTTTCCCCAGAGCCTTCTCCTCTCCAAACTGAACAATCCCAGCTCCCTCAGCCTGTCCATGTCTTTCCTGTGCTGAGGGCTCCAGAGCTGGATGCAGTATTCCAGGCGAGGTCTCACCAGAACAGAGTAGAGCAGCAGAATCACCTCTCTCAATCTGCTGGCCACACTTCTTTGATGCAGCCCAGGATGCGATTGACCTACTGAGCTGCAAGCACACACTTCCCAGGCACAGAGGTGAGGTTGACAGGTCGGTAGTTCCCAAGGTCCTCCTTTCTACCCTTTTTAAAAATAGGTGTAACACGTCCCTTCTTCCAGTCACTAGGGACTTCACCTGACGGACAGGACTTCTCAAATATTATTGAGAGTGGCTTGGTGACTACATCTGCCAGTTCACTCGGGGGGTTGGACTGGATGATCTTTCGAGGTCCCTTCCAGCACTTAACATTCTATGATTCTAGGATGCATCTCATAAATTACTACAGGCTTCCTTGTTAAGGCTAATATGAGGGCTGATAAATGTGTAATATTTTAGAGTAGTGCTGTCATAGCAGTGATGGTCTAAGAATAGAAGCAAGATAAAGCTTGTAGCGAAGGAGAGTATTGTTACACCTGCTGCTTCAGAGGATGTGTAGGGGGGAAATCAGCAGATGAGATTCAGTTTGAAAGCCATAAATCCTCCTGTTCCTTGAAAAATACTGTTGCTGAAAACATGGTAGATCATATTTTAATTGCTCTACTGGGTGGTGGTAGTATTTGGCATTCAGCTGTCCTCACTCTTGTAAATAGATTAGTTGTACTGAGGGAAGAGTGTTCTGGTCCTCTTTGATCTCTACTGAGAAATCCAACAAGACTTCCAGTTATGGTGGTAGATTTTGTGTGTGTGAAATACAAACACCTGTTTATTTTCCTTAAAGCAATAAGTCACCAGATGGTAAGGTTTTTATTCATGCTGCTCTAGCTGGATTTGTACCAGTAAGTTGGAGGTGAAAGGTACCATATGGTACTGTTAATCCCCGAAGCATTCGTTATTCCTAAAATAATTTTCAACACCTTTTAGTGTTGACATCTTTCTTTTATTAATGTCTGTACTTATTTATGTGGACAATGTTCAGATGAAGTATAACATAGCATTTGTGTTCTTTTTATGTGAGGGTTCCTGAAATTCAGTGCCAACTAGAAAATTAATTGTCCTTGGATAGCGAGTTAGGGACTTAGGTGAATTTAGTTGGTTGTCTCATTGCAGTCTCAAGTGGATATAGACTGTCACTGGCAGCCTCAGCAGAGAGGAAAAATGCAGATAAGTATGATAACTTGTGAAGTGATAAGTGTTCTGGCAGATAATATCTAATTATTGCTACAAAAGATGTTTTATTGTGAATGTTTTCCAGTACTTATTGTTATGGCTGGCAAGATTCTACCAGACTGAGATGGGACTGTTCTGGGAGCAGGGTTTATTTAAGACACAAGGAGAATATTAAAGATTGCTTCTTGGTGTCTGCATGGGTGGGTGAAAGTTTTGGTGGCAGATGGAAAAGATCACTATTGAATAGGTTTATCTAGACCACAAGATTTTGAAGCTGTCCTGTGATCAACCCCAGAGCCATAGGACATGCTTAGGGATTCAATGGGTGGACATTCTTCAGGCTAGTAAGTGTCCAGAAGGGAATGTTCAGCCAGCTTTCCACAGAAAGCACCATTATTTCAACATACCACCTCTAGAATAGGACTGAACCATGTTTAATTTCCTTGTAATAAGGAAATAAGAATAAAGAAATAAGTTTAACATTACTGCATCACCACTGAAACAGCTTCTGCTTCAGACACTGCACTGCTAGGTGCAAAATACTAGCGCTTGAATTACGGCTGTTTGAACAGCTCTGCCTTTTAAGGAACACTTTACATTATAAAAGTATGTCAGTAAATATAATTTCTTATAAAGAAACAGAACCAGAAGCTTTTAATCTTCAGAAACACCTTGAAGCAGATTTTTCAGAAGCATGTCGTTATCCGAGTTGACACGTTGCTTATTTTAAGTGATAGGCCCAAGCATTCCAGCATGATTTAAAGAACTAATTTCACAGCAAGATAGATGTCAGAGCTGATGCTGACACTTTGAATGGACTGCATTTATTCAGTCTTCCTTTAAGAAGCAAAGACTGTACCAGTAGCTACTGTCTTCTGCACAGGAGTCAGTCATGGAGCCAGTTCCTATAGTAAGCTGTGAGGAGAGCTATCATCAGACCCATAAACCAGAGAATGCTTTCATCTTTGTGGTTCGTTCTGCTCAGGAGACACTGGAAAATGTCTGTTTTGCAGCTGCTGTTTCGGTGTTACCATCCTTGGCAGTGAGCAGTGCCCAGCAGCCTTCCAGCGTGCCCCATTGGGAGAACCAGCACAGTGCTGTGAGTATGCTGGGAGCAAGTACCCACTAATATGTAGCACCCATCAAAGCTAGTGCAACACTTCTCAGCCAGACTGAACTGCCCTATGGTCCCTGGGGGAGTGGGCTTGACCTCCATGCTCATGGGAAGGTATGGCCAGGGGGTGTTGCTGAGAGGACATCTGCTGTCAATGCAGGTACAATGAAGAGGGAGATGTTGGCTGCCCCTGTGGGACAATCCTTTCCAGGCTAGCAATTGCCAGCCACTCCAACAGTTGCTGCTGCCAGCCCTGTTTTCCAGAGCCCTGTTGCTGATTAATGCAGTGTATCAGCCATCATTTCCGTTGTCCTGTGTGCTCCTCTGCTCCAGGCCCGGAGCCAGTTTTGCTGTGCACAGACTAGCTCAGTGCTTGATGCAGCCTGAGTGGCCTCACTGTCCATGTAGAATAGGTTACCCAAGAAGGCAAATTATCCTACACAGAACTTCAGTCCGTGCTACCCTGCACAGGTTCTTTAGTTGTAGACCATTGTCCTGAATCCAAGCTAAGCTAACAGTCTTCCGTTTTAGTATAATGTTGACTGTTTGTGGTCCACATATTATATGGCAACTTTACTGAGCTGACAATTGCCTGGAAGGCTGTGGTTGCTTTCAGCTTTCTTGCTGGTGCTCAGGAGAACCACGTGTCCATGTGGCATTTTGAAGGCAGCTGCAAATGAGATTTAGTAAGTTGGAGTCAACCAAAAATTTTGGAACTAGAGTAGGCTGATACTTCTCTTCTTGCTTTTTGGGATAAAGAGTGAGACTCCAGGCATGGCTATTTGGTAACCTTTTAGTAATCTCTTTGGTAAAAAGTGGAGAAAAGTGTAGTATCACTGCCCCATGTCAACAAGTAAAGAGGTGCAGACTGTCAGCCATGCCCTTCAATAGGAATGAATATGAGAAGGGCTTTATACATCTGGCATCTTGTATAGTTATCAATAAAACAATCCTGTATCTTAATGAGGTCCCCTGCTCATTTTGATTTTTTAAAAACAAAACAAAGCCCACTATACCTGCTTTGGATAAAGTTCTTGCAATGTTTTGTTGCAGAAAGACTGAAAGTGAAGGCATGGCTGGACTGATAGGAGGACATTCTGTTCTCAGCCTCTGAATAAAAGAAGTTTAGAGTCAGAGTGGTATCTGCAATCTGCTACATATAAAAGTTTTGCCACAGTGGCATGCAGGATTGCAGTTTGGGGGGAGGTGTCTAAGTATGCAGTAATTATGGACAAGGGATAATAAAAATAGAAAGTTCATTAGGAAATTAAGGAAGGACAGCCTATGTTTGAAAAAATAATGAAACAATGTTTGCTTTATATATATCTGCATGGAAAAAATGTGTAAAGGTAGTGAGATTTCAAATTTTGAGCTTTGGCACTAGTATGACACACAAGTGTTCTTCCCCTCATCCCTTCCTCCCCCAGTGTGAAGGTATTCTTTGCTTTGGCTCTAGTTCATTTCAGAGGTTAGATTTTTTAACTCCAGTTTTACCATTCTCTGTGTATGGAAAATTCAGCAGATGTTTCAGTGCACATACCAAGCAGACACGAAGTTGAATTGAGTATTTCCTAGACTGTCTCATGTCCAGCAGTGAAAATGTCTCTCCAGGCTTCCTCCAAAGCTCAAGGAATTCTGCTCTTTTCACTCCTGTTGTGAAAATATAACTGTCCTTTGTCCTGCCCCTACTAAGAACCTATAAAACCAAAGGTGGACAACACTGCTTGCTTTCTGTTCTACAGTTTCACTTAGACTTTTGTTTCTGACTTCTTGTTGCTGGCCCAGACTGTAGCAAACTTTGTTTTATCATCTGCCTTTCTCCCCTTCTTTTGCCCCTTCTTTCCATGACCAGAAATATCCTCAAGTGGGATCCAATTGACATAGATGTAGAGCTGTTATTATTGCTGTTGCTAGCGGGCTGGGTTGAAGGTTTCTTTAACTTGAACGAAGTTCTAATTAGGCCCTTCCAAGATGAAGCCCTTTTTGATAGTTTCCCCTGTCTAAAGGGAAGAAAGCTCAAAGAGACAGGGGTTTGAGGCAAGCATGGTGTAAATCAGGAGAAGTCCTGAAATGATCAAGTAACTCCAGCTGTGTGAGAGAACCGATCATCCTGTCACAGTTGAGGGTCAAGGCAGCCCCTTAGACCTATAACAGATGCTCCCTGTTAACCCCCCTCCCTCCCCAAAGGGGAAGAGAAAGGGAATAAGGAAGAGCAACTGAGCGATTAGGAAAGGAAACTAGAACAGCTTTAATGAAAATTAAAATAATAATTTAAAAAATGGAATATATACAACTATATACAAAACCAGTACCAACCCAACCCCCCTGTTGGTAATTACATCACCATCACCACTGATGCTGTGGAGCAGGCACCAGGAGAGTCCCAGACTGTGCCCCACAGCAGACAGGAGCTAGATTCTGCTACAGGATTCAGGAACACACCAATTGGGACCAAAGGCAGAATGGACAGAGTCCTGGGATGCTCTGAGGAAGGAACCAAAAGAGGACTGAGCCAATCTGAGAAAAGCTGGCAAAATGGTCCAAGAGGGGAGAAGAGCCACAGACCCTTCAGGTCCCTCAGCTTTATACTAAATATGCTGTATATGGGATGGATACCTCATTGGTCAGTTTAGGGTCACCTGTCCTGGACATTCCTCTCTGCATTTGTGGCCTTTCAATTTCTGCACCCCCAGTGTGGTACACAGGTTCCGGCAGTGGCCTTGGTCTGCACACCAATCCCCGGTACTGACTCTAAACACAGGGTGTTATCACTGCTGGCAGCAGACACTGCCTGTGAAAACAGGCTGCTGACTGCAGACAGTGCAGTTACTTAGAAGAACTGAGCTGAAAAGTAAAGTCACGGAACAGAATTAGTTCTGTTCTCACTCAAACAAGGACAATCCTAAGAAAATCCTTCCAGAGAGTAAGTAATTGTATTTTACTGTAGTAGGTCTGTTTTTCAGAATGAATAGCATGTGGGGTTTTGCATGGTCTGACATCTAAAATGGGATAAATACTTTTGGTTTACAAACTTGGTCCCTGAACATGTACTGTGTTTGCTGACTGATCTTTGATTAGAGCCTCTTTGATTAGAGGTTTCTCATTTCCCAGAGCAGACGAGGGACTGTGCACAACCATTTTGACATTGTACGTCAAGAGGCTTAGTTACCTAGAGCTGGTTTAAAAAAATGTTCAAGAGAGATTCACACAAGGATTGAAGAATTCACATCTTTGGTTTTCTATATTACAGGGCTGAATAGGTTTCCTAGTTTTGCTGGGTTTTCTTGTGTTTTTTTTTTTTTCTCATGATCTGCCAGCTCAAGTTTTTCATGTTATAAAATCCTCTGCTCTTTGCACTCAAATAATTAAACAGTGGGAAGTTTTGTTACATGTTTATGGAACATACTGGTCAGCACAGATCATCACGGTTTTATATCATGACGTGGGACACTGCAATGCTCCATCTGGTGAGGAACGGTTGATGGTTTACAATTTGTTCACAGACAACCTAGGGTACTTGATACAAGACAGTTCTCAAATTAGGTGCTGAATGCTGAAGCTGCAGAACCTCAGCTATACTTGCTCACACACATCCCTCATGAATATGTCAGAAGTAAAATTTTCCAATTAACCTCCTTAGCTAGATACATACGCTGTACTTAATCCTTCCTCCCTGCTCATCTCTGGATGTGGCAGTGGAAGGTTGCAGAGGGCCTGACTGGCCAGAAGAGTCAGAGTTCTGCCCTCCCCTCCCCAAAGCAATATTAAGGATACTTAGCCAGGAACAGCTTATTGACTTCAACATATATCAAAACATAGTGATTTGGTATGTTTCTCCTCTTCCTTATATAGAAAAAACTCTAAAAATAATACCTGTTCATTTACTTTGTTGGTCCTACCCTGACTTTCTTCCTTCTTTCCAGACAAACTGATCCCTTTTTGGAGACTGGTTTGTGCTGCCTGCAAACCACAGACCAGTTTTCTTTGAATGTTTTACCAGCAGCTTCCATTTCCTTTTTTTTTTTTTTGGCAAGTAAGTGCAAAGGTCTTATGTGCTTTGTCCTTTGGAAAATGACAGTGGACTCGTGCGGTGTGCCAAGAGAGAACCCCAAAACACACACCACCAGCCTTACTCTTAAGTCATTACCCACTGATTCCGTTTCCTGTTTAGCTTAGTGTATTCAGTGTTGTATTAGATGTGATGTGTCCCATCCATCAGGAGCTATATGCATAATGCAAGATTGTACTCTTTTGAAAGGTCAGTCTCTTACATGTATGAGGCTCCAGTCATGTTCACTGCAAGCCTTGGGAGAATATTTCATTGTGGGGTTGGCTGTTTGGTTTGATGTTTTTAAAGAAGGTATGTGTGAGCTGACCTAGATGCTGGTAGGGTGGTGAGAAAGGCAAAGTGCAAGCTCCTTATGGAGGAGCTCTATAGACTCATGTTGCTCTCCCACTATGCCTGTGGGGTTTTTTCCCATGCCTAAGGGGAGATAAACCTAAAAAACATAAGTGTGGGAAGGGTTTCTTTTATTACTATTTTTGTTGGTATTTGTTTTGTTTGGTGTTTTTTTTTAATCAAAACTTTAAATGACAAAAGATGAAAAGAGAAAAAGCTGTGCAGAAGTCTGATTTTTTTTATTTTATTTTTTTTTCTGGATGAAAACCCTCTGATCTTCCCATCTGAAAACAAGGACAGGAACAACAGCCACTCCCTTCCTGAGCAGCTGAGTGGAACTGAGAACAGTGCACTGCAGCCAGCAGTTACCTGTAGGTCATGCTGGGAGACTCAAGCCCTGTGCTGCTGTCAGCAGTGCTTTGCACCCCCCTCCCTTTCTGGGATGAGATATCGTGTAATCACTG
Source organism: Chloroceryle amazona (assembly GCA_027560015.1). Taxonomy (NCBI): domain Eukaryota; kingdom Metazoa; phylum Chordata; class Aves; order Coraciiformes; family Cerylidae; genus Chloroceryle; species Chloroceryle amazona. Next base: position 7,459 of record JANHFX010027959.1, read on the forward strand.
TGTAATCCTCTTTAGGTGGAGCTGAGTGACTTTCCTTCTAACTGTCTCCCAAGAGTTGATGGGGGTCTTTCACTCTTGGGGCTGCTGGTATGCTCACCACTGAGTCTGACGCTTCTCTTGCCCTCTTTTATCCAGCCACATGCCTGCATTGCTGCATAAAGTTTTGATGTATGGCTGTATCCATTATTGTTCCTGCTTTCATTTCTGTTCAAGCTACGTCAGCCTTTCCAGAAAGGCATAGTTTCCCCATCTGGTAATCAGCTGTGGATATGCAATCACAGCTCCAGTTAACACTAACTCTGACTCGTGTTTAATATGAGACTTTTAAGTAACATTTCAACCTCCCATGATTCAAGACAGAGCATTTTGTGTTGTTGTGGTTTTATAAATAAGAAGTGGGGAGGGAGGAGGTTGCCTTGTAAAAGGTCAGGCTCTCAGTGGGATTTACTCCAATTTAGAATCATAGAATTCTAAGTTACTTAATACATACTTATATATACTTAAATAGTCATGTATTTAATACAGAAACATAGTCCTTAGGTGTGATGACAGTAGAATTGATTAAAAAAAAAAATTGTCATGCATCCCATGAAATTCCAGTACTAAGCCTATTTTTCATCCTGAAAAAAAAAAATGTCAAAAATCTGTTTCTGTGTTGAATTGCATGGGAGAAATAAAAGCACAGGTTTTGAAGTGGTGTTCAGCTGGCTTCTTCTGAACTGCTGTAACACCTCAGGCAAGCTGTCATTTCAGTCCTGCAACCTGCTGACATTCCCCAAGCAGAGCCATCTGCTGTGTGTTTCCCACTGCTAAGTGCAGTGAGTGACCCAGCAAGGAGGGTGAAAAGCAACACAGGCAAGAGGACAGGAGCTCAACTAAAATTCCTGGGCATCATTAATAAGCTGGCATAGGAGAGCCAACTGGTGTTGAATGTGGCAAAAGAAAAACTCTCCCACTTGGACTGACAATTAAAAAAAAATTCCTTTCCTGGCTCAGATGTACTTTTAGTTTAGTTGAGAAACTAAAGCAAGTCAAAGGGTGTTATGTAGAGCATAACAGACAAACTGACAAAATCGATCCAGACAAACTGGATCAGGTAGCAGAAAGATAAGACAGAAACGGTGCTGGTGCTTTAGTACACTTCAAGTGAAGGAAGTACCATGAAACTCCTCTGTGCTTTCTCCTAACAGAAAACAGCAATTCCCAGTCATATTTTCCCTGCTGTACAAAGTCTGTCTGTGTCTGCCCTGCAAGTGCTTATAGATAGAGAGATAAATTGATATTGGTGAATATTTTTCTCTGTGTTTTAATAGGATGAGACAACTGTCCCCACCCTGGAGCTCCAGCACCTTAGCATGCCTGCTGTCCACAGACTTGCTTTGGAAGAGTCCTCTCACTTCTTTTACAGCCTTTAACAACAAGGACCAACTCCAGCAGGTCTGATGAGAGATGTGAGTAAAAGTCTTGACTGTGAAAGGCTTTTTCCATTTTAGCAATTAAGCTGTAAATTGTTACAATGATGAACTTTATCCATGCTTCTTTGTTACAGAGAAGAGGAAATTGTAGTTTCAGGTATCTCTGAAGTCCTAAGAAATCTGTCTTCTGGGACCAAATTTTTACCCAGTAGTACATGAAGCCCGCAGATCAGACCTTAACGGAATACCTAAAAGCTACAGAGTAACTGAGAATCTTTTTGCTGGGCAGGGCTCTGTCCTTTGCGCAAAATCTACCCAACAAAAGGCAGACACAGAGTTCCTGAAAAATGCTCTCAGTCTTGCAGCTCTGAATGCTCAAATTTCCAGCCACAGTAAAATTCTATTACTGTGGACTGGTGCCTTCAGGTGTAACAGGGAAGGGCTTCAGACCCCAGAAATAGCACAGACAGAACTTAACACCGAGTGTTTTTTGAAGTGCATGGCACGGTGCTGCAAGGAGGGTTGCTGTACGCTTGAGATCCTCTTTTAGAGGGGCATCTGGCAGCATCATTCAGGGCCTGCACGGGGGCGGGCAGAAGCTGATAGACCTGACAGTGTTCAGTAAACTGCTTCTGTGCATGTTCTTAAATCACATTAAGTCATCAAGACCTGCACTGTTTAATTTTAGCATCTAAAAAACCTGCATGTTAACAAGTAACAAATACTGTTATACAGAAGTAGTAGAGTTGGTTATTTTTGCTTGGTTAAGATATTTAGACTGTTTTTGTCTCTACCTTGTCTTAGGAAAGTGTCAAAAAATTATGACCTTCTTGGCATGTTGTAAGATGCATCATCAAACAGTCTGGATGAAGAGGTTTGGGAGATGACTATGGTGGGGTGTGTTTTAGGTGATCTCGAAGGCTTAAACATCCCTGGAACAACAGGTTTGGGCTCTTTAATTAGAGATGAAACATCTTAAAAATGGGCAAAGAGCTTAAGTGAAAGCAAAGCACTCTGTGTGCTTTCCATCACGAATTTTCATAATAGAGCCTTGCAAGTGGTAATGAACTACATTTGGCTTTTTTGTTAGCAAAGGACTTAAACAGATTAACCAGCTCTGGTTAAACACACACAAACAAAACACAAAAAAAAAAAAACCACCAAAAAAAACCACCACAAACTTTCTGATCCCATGTGCACAAATCATCATGGCTAAGATACCTCCTCTCTTCATACCAATCTCATGGTCTCTACATTAATTTTCTAGAAAAAAAATTTCAGAAATCATTTTTTATTGTAATGAAAATAGGATAGCATTATGTTCATATGTATACACACACACAGAGAAAAGATTCACTGTATATACACTGAAAGAGCTCATACTCAGTGTAACCAAGACCCTCCTCAGCTTGTGCACAGCAAACAGTAGAATACCTTTAAAAGGTGCCTGATCCCAACTGCCACCAATTGCTGCACTTAACAGAAGCAGCACCAAAGCTCCCAGGGCTAGCAGCCCAGCTGCAAAGAACCAGGTCACAAGCTGATGTCTACCCCAAGCCCAGCACTTCTCTACTTATTGTGCAGTTACCATGATCACAAGGCCCTGGTGTAACAGAATGATTCTGCCATGCTACTGCAGGGGCAGGAGGGAGTGGGCTGTGCCTCAGAAACACTGGACTAGCAGCTCCGAGAGCCCATGGGTCACCCAGCACAATGGGGCCTCTGTCTTAAAACACCTAGTCACAACAAAGTTCAGCAGCACCATATTACTTCCTGCAGTCTTGCATTATTTGAGCTTACACTGTAATGTAAATGTAAGCATTTTTTTGACAGATGTGTGGCTCTGATACTCCTTCCTTGCTACTCAAGGCAAGAAGATTACTATGCAAGTGATCGAGTGAGGTTCTCCAGAATATGGAGGAGAATGGCATTGAAATATTCACCTGTTTCTCCAAGCTGCCTAAAGACAAGTCATTCTTACTAGTGCTTAACACTAAAAAAAGTATCAGGTGGCTGTTGGCACTTGTGGGCCGAGAACTATTGTAGAAATAATAAACAACTTGGCCTTGTTTCCTATCAGAAGCTAATGTCAGACTAGTAATAGTGCCCTAACCCTAATGTCTGTGTTAATGCCTTAAACAAGAGATGGGGTGACTGAACAGAGTCCCAACACACCTTAGAGTGCAGCCAGAACTCTTGTCATAAACTGAAGATAAATCTTCATTTCTGTATCTTGGAGGTTCCCCATCTCAATTCAGCTATTTTCAAATGTTTCAGGCTGGCTTCTTCTGTTTAAGGAATTTACACTGACTTCCACTAAGCCAAGATTAACCTAATTTTTTCCTTTCCCCATAGAAGAGTGCTGCCACTACCAAATACACATGCATGTTAGTACCACAGCCTGATTTTGAAACAGAGCTCATGGCAGGCTGTTGCCCAGTTCAGTAAATAATATTCAAATATTGGTTGGCTGAATTCAATATTGAGTAAGCAATAAGTATATTTTTAGAAAGGGTGGGCACAAATGCCACTGTAGGATTTCATGATTAATCCTTATTAATCCTTCTATTTCAACCATTCAATCCACTATGAAAATAAGGTCATTGGGAAATAAACAACAAATAAATAATGGGTATTAACTTATAAAGTATCAAACAAATCATCTATATACAAAAAATGTCAATGTTAGTCACTTAAGCTTCACAGAAAATTTGTATAGTATAAGCCCTTCTGTGCCACAGCCTATGTGTCTGCCAGGAACAGCTGGAGAACCAACCAGCCTGGCTTTAAAAATACTGTGCTGCGCTGCAGAAATACTGCCTGGCCTTCCTGAGGCACCCCATGGGGTCACTGACAGGCAGTGGTGATGCTTATGGTTGGGGAGAGCCTTCCAGAGGCCAGTAAGCTCAGTGCTGTGCTCCATTTTGCTAAAGCCAGGTGACAAAATGTACACCAGACATCTGCACAAAAGAACAACTTTTCCAGTGGGGTTATGTTTGTGTTTACAAAGGGAATGCTTTAAAATCATAACAACATAATTCTAGCACAATAGTTTTCCCTACAAATCATTTGGGTGCAAACCAAACATTTCTTTCCACTAGTGTTTCATATCTGTGAAATCACTACAGTAGCCTCCAGTGAGGGGATAAATGCCAGAAAGGGATTTTAAATGTGCCTTTTATTTTGGTTGTTCATGTATCTTCTCTTACCCAAGGAGATTTTTTTTGCCTCAGTATACAAACATGCACTGTCTGTTTCAGAGTTAAAGAAAAATGAACTTTCATAACCTCTGCCACTTCTGATCACCTCTTTAAAATGTCAGTTAACACAAAAAATCCCGAAGTAATTGAGATAAACAGCGATCTGTACATTTTAGCTGTTCATTTAGAAAACATCTGTATCAATCCATGCAATGTTAAGACTATAAGTAACTTTGCAGTTACACTGGAGCCCATTGCTATGGCAACAAGGTAGTCTTTATCTCCCACATGCGTTCTACTGATTTCTTTTTTTCTTAAAGCAGCTTCCTGAAATGAAAAACAGAGAAGCAATGATTAAGTTAGTCTCATTCAAACATTGGATTCAAGGCTTATATGAGGCACCCTTTACTACTTGCCAGCTGTGGAAAATTTAGATACTGATCCTTTTCAAGATGAAAAAAAATGAGCAACTGACATGGAAAAATGTGAACTGCTGTTACTTTCAATTAAAAAAAAGTACAGTTGATGTTCTTGGAACACAAGATTTTTGCTACCATAGCTTTTTTTAATAGCATCCCAAGGAACTGTACTACAGTATCTTTCAAACTAACCCAGGTAGCTGCAATTCACTGCTTGCTCCAGTGACAGTACACTTCATAGGAGTGTGTATGCTAATACTTAATTCCTTAATGGCCTTTTTCATGGTTAGCTTTCACCAAAGCACACAGCTCAGTTTGGTTAGTTGCTTGGAATTGTAAGCTTCCTGTAATGGTAGATACCCACCACACCAGACAGGACTGTACTAGTGATCTGTTGGTTTTTGATTAGTTGATAAGTCTTGAGAATTGAAGATGCTTTTAAAATTTCTATTTTGAATAGAGTAGTAGACAATAGTAACTATTCTAGAAGAGTTCAGAAGGTTCTGTCTGTGCTTTCAAGGACCTAAATTCATTTCAGTGCTTCTCTGACACCCATTAACTTTGCGATCCCTCTTCACTGCTTTTAATATACCTTCGGGGGCTATCTACTTTTGACACTGATTATTATAAGTACTTTAGAAGGGTTGAATCTCTTCAGAAATAATATTGAAATCTTAATGTCTAATGTCCCAGCATTTCTAGACTCTTCATATAAAAGAATACAGTAATGTAGTTAAGGCCACATGAGATAACATCAAAGGAGTTAGTTATCCAGACAAGACATTTCACTCACATTTGATGCTGCCTAACAAACTCTGCAAACTGACGGTCTTTAGCGTAGAGCTCTATAATTCGAATTCTGTCCTGAATTTCCTAGAATATAAGAAACACAATTTTAAGTACATAATGGAAATTTGAATACTACTGAAATAGCTGATTTCTGGGTTTTGGAAAATAAAAAATTCTCTGCTTTGCTATTTCAAGGAGTAGAGCTTGAAATTGGGCACTCCAATACTAAAATTCTTCTTTACTTTTTTGTTTGGTTTGGTTTGGTTTGTTTTTCTTAAGTGAAACACTTCATTGGAATCCAGTAATACAATACTTGTAAATCAAAACCAGAGTTTGGACAGAGCATGGCATTTCGACAGGCTTTAAGAAAACCATTTCTCTCTCTCAGATACTTTGCCTTCAAGCCCAGCTACAGGCTGGATTCACACCTCTCACAGTTGCTTATGGATGTGTGTTTAGTTCCTGGATGTAAATCCCTTCTCCCTAGCCTTCTAGAGTAAAACCTTGATACTCTGTATACAGGAAGAAAGGACAATGATGTGATCTAACTTACAGGCTATGGAAAGACCTAAACTTTGAAAAAAAAAAAAATCCCTAACAACCTGTACAAAGGCCTAGCTGTGCCAGGTATTCACTATATAACTATTCTTACATACAGGAGCTGGCATTAAAAGTGAAAGACTGTGTTAAGCAATACAGAAAGCCTCCCCCATTCCCGTGAAGTTGCTTAAGCAGTCAGCTCCTTTATGATGTGAAATTCATGACAGGTCAGACCACACTCATTCTTTCCTCTATACCTAATAGCAAGCAGGACAAGAAATCCTTTCTCTCTTTTCATAAATAGTTGCAGCAGCCATAGTTGCCACTTGTTTATCTAGAGCATAGACACTGGGAAAGAGTGGTCCCACCTCTCAGATTACAAGTGTTGAATAAACTTATGGTTTCACTGTGAAAACAAGGTCATTTACCTCCTTAGTAAGCTCACTGTTTTCATATATGTGCCTGATCTCTTCACTGCTGTAGTCTGTGGAAGTCTCTGCACTGGTAGAACTGTAGGACGTTAGCTGAGGGTATCTCCGGTAATAATGGCTGTAGCCTGTCGTATCACTTTCATACATGGGGTTGTATTTAACTGCGTTCTCAATGGATGAGAGGCTGTCACCCTGCCTGGGGGAGCAATAAACAAACTGTGAGCTTCTCTGCAGCCTTGAAGGGTAGCAGATAGATTTAGGAAACCTGGCATTTGGAGGTGTCTGTACATCCTGTTGTTTGTCAACTGTGTGATATTAAGACTTACGACAGAATTATCCTTATTGTAGCAGATGCATTTTAAAATATTGGATGCTGTCACTTACCCCTGTGACTCCTCAGTGTCACTCTTTGTGTACTGGTCTCGAAGGGTCCTGGCCAAGAAGAAGATAACAGCAGATGCCACAAGAAGAAATCCTGCCACAGAAGCGATTGCAATACCCACAACCAAAGGCTCCGACACGTATTCTTCACAATGCTCCCCTCTATACCACCAGTTCTCTCCCACACGACATCTGCAAAAAAGAGACATGGGGAAATTAAACACCAGCAAAAGCCTTGGTTAATGTAAATGTATTTAACCTCCTATTATGATATGCCCTCAGTTAAGCCACCTCAAGAAAGAGCTTTGAATTTATTCATTGATGCATTTCAAGCACCAGCTTTCTTTTATTATTATGATGATAAACAGCCTTTTTGGTATAGAATCATAGAATGCTTAGGATTAGAAGGGACATTTAAACAGTTATCTGGTCCAACCCGTCCGTCAGGGAGCAAGGACATTTGTAACTAGATGAGGTTGCTCAGAGCCTCATCCAACCTGACTTTGAATGCTTCCAGGGATGGGACATCTACCACCTCTCTGGTCAACCTGTCCCAATGTTTCACCACCACCATTGTGAAAAATTTCTTCCCTATATCTAGTCTAAACCTACCCTCTTTTAGTTTAAAGCCATTAAAGCCATTACCCCTTATCCTGTCACAATGCGTCCTGCTAAAAAGACTGTCCCCATCTTCCTTATAGGTCCCCTTTAAGTATTGAAAGACTGCAATAAGGTCTGTTTGAAGCCTTCTCTTCTGCAGGCTAAACAACCCCAATTACTGAATTCAGTGAATAATAAATAAATATATATTTTTTTAAAAAGCATTTGTGATGGAAAAAGCCTGTGGTTTTTGCTCCTATGATGTCCTAGAACTGGAAGGTTTAAACTAAGTAAAAAGTTGCCTCGACTGAGCCTTGCTCATGGTATATCAAACACTGTAAAGGTAGAAAGCAGTTGTCTTAATCATCTTGTAAATACAAATTCAGGTGGTGAACAGACCATTTATAGCATAGTGAATTCCACGAGGGTTAGTTAAATAATTACATAAATTACTAGAAAGACTGTGTGTCCAAGGCTGTATCCCTGGAAGAGTTGCCCAAACCAGCATTCAGCATTTCTGCCTTGCTGTGGTTTTGAACACTGGAACTTAAATGTTAATGCAAGCTTTAAATATATCAGCAAAATTAATATATTTTCATTATGTGTGTTTGGGAGTTCTTACTATAAAAACTCAAAGAATTGTAAGGTATTGTGACCACTCACAGCAATGAACCTTATTAATAAGAAACATCAGCAAATTAAGCATTCTAACAAATTCTGAAATAGTTTCCCTAAGTAGTAAGCAATACTTAATTTTTTCATAAAGTTTTTAATAAATATTGGCCAAAGCATTCTTGAGCTCAGATACTTACCTGTTTCTAATTAACACTATCATACAAATATGAAAAAATTTATATTTCATCTGTGACAGTATCCATTTTTGTAGTTTTAAAAACATTTTTATCTCTCTTGTTAACTTCTAGGACTCTGTGATTGACTTTAGAGATGTTCGAGCTAAGCTTTAAAAACAATAAATAAAAATCACCTGAAGTAACATAAATAATACCTACTCATATTCTTCTTTGCAGTAAGTCTCCTAGCTTTTGTTCAGACTGTTACATTGGTTGAAAAGGAAAAAGTTAAGTGGAATGTTAGGAGCATTGATTTCTCTTTGTCTTGTACTAACTCTTTGCTGTTACCTATAAAACAGAGAGATGCTGTTCAAATGCATCCGTATCTTTTTTAAAGCATAAGTTTGAACCAGGGTGCATGTGCCTTAGCTTTTTATGAACAACATGTGATTTTCCCCAAACAGCCAGTTATTTAATTTTATGCTTTCTTAACCAAAAGCACAATTTTTAATGTATTTATGTTATATGAATATGCTGTTCAGATAAGAATGTTTATGATGGAATTGACTCTTACATGCTTTATGACCTTATCTAACACACTGCTACTTGAGAAAACCTCTGGAGATAAATTCTGTCCCCAAAGCACAATGAAGGTGATTTGAACAACTGAGTATGTTCCATTACTACCATTTTTTCTAGTTAGTTTTACTTCTGATATTTCTATTCTATTGAAGAAATTTGTTACTGTCTCATTTCTGATACATACATAGGAAAACAATAATTGATATTGGGTCCTCCACTCAGCAGTATAACATGAATTACCACCATTATAATTTCTCTTGTTACATATTACCCTACAGAATTTTGTACAAATCTTGTACAATGCTACAACAGAGGAGACAAGGGTTTTTCCTTCTGGAAGCAGACACTTCAAAGAGCAGAATGCCTTACCTACAGATGGCCCCTTGCCCAGGGCTTATGTCACACTTCCCATCATTCAGGCAAAAGTTTGGTTGCAGATCACAAATGCTATTGCATGGCAGCCCATCGATACTTAGGTAGCCAGGATTGCAGACGCACTCGGCTTCCCCACTCCAGCGATTTACTAAGCATTCAGAGAACTCATTGCAGGCCTGGAACTTGCAGGGATCTGCTTGCTCACCTGGGAATATGCAGAGCAGAAAGTATTAATGGTAGAGAGCCTTAACTGAGGCAAAGAGCTGGCTGCCTGCTGCCATTTTCTCTAATGGTCTCTTAGTTAAAGTAATCCACAAAAATCTGGCATCCTTCCTGAGTAACAAAGGGTTCTGCTAAAGTGAACAAGCGTTAGGAAGTATTCCTCTGTCTGCACAGTGCATGTCAGTGGTATGGCTAAGACCACCCAAAAAGCCAATTGAAAAAGCAAATATGAAGTGTTCTTTTTCTTACTGGAATCTGTAGTACCCTAGCTAGATGTTCTCTTGTCTGCTGAAACTATATTTTGCAAATGAGTAAAACACAGCTGATCTCCAGTATTTCTTGTTATAGAAAACCTACGGTGGACAGGGATGGACAAGGGGACTTTGGGCACTCAGAACTATTGTGATGGGAGTTACTTTCACAAGGAACACAAGATTGTAGCATTTGAGATATCACACTTGTATCAAGCTTAAAAGGGCTGGCATACAATTAAATGATCAATATCAGATTTGTTATACTAATTAGACCATCTTTGTAAGAGATGTTCTATCTCAGAACAGCAGCTACCTTTTGTGACCAGGTTAGCACTGTTATTTTTCATCTAACCTTAAAACGGGAACTATTTCTGAGTTGCTTCTATGATAAAATACTGGCTAACTGGGAAGAGGAAAAAAACTTCTCCCTTTGTTAGAGGAGCAAACTAAAAAGGTTGGTAACTTTTTAATGCAATCAAGACCTTAGGACAAGTCAGGCAGCAGCTGTTACCTGTGCAGAAGCCTACCTTGAAGCTAAATTGGCTATCACTAGTGGATCACATGCACCACTGTTCTGGCTGACCAGCCTTCCCTCTCGCTCCCCAGTGAAAGTGCAGTGGCATTATATAGAGTTTTACATGGGCCAGTTTTGTCCCCATATTTCTATATGGGCCCTATATAGTTTGCTCAGTCGATGTCCACTTAGATTTTCATCTCTTTAGTCCTTTAACAGATACTGATGTGTGTGTTTGAACTCTGTGAGAGCCTGTCTAAAGCCCAGCCTGTGATAAGCAGTGGGCAGTCTCTGAGCCAGTGGGATCCTTAAGTAAATTCCTAAGCCAGAGGTTGCTCTAAACCCCTTGCTTTAAAATGCATTTCCTTGCCATCCTTACCTGATTCCACATCCAGGGAGTATTTATCAATGGCCAGGTTCATGGTGTGATACGCGGTGTTGCAGAAGTCCTCCAGGATCAAGTACACAGCATTGGTAACATTTCGAGGCACAGGTTTGGCAAATTTCATTCGACTGTTCACTACAATGCTGCCATTTCTGAAGTTCAGGATTTCCAGATTCTGGAAACCCGATAGATTTGACTGAAGGTAGGGCACCAGCTGCAACACAGGGGATGTGACAGAAAAGCTGAATCTCTGGATCTCTGTTCAAACCATTTGTGCTGTTACTGCATCAGACAGCGGGAGGTATTTTATCAAAATCCCACAGCAAAGGCATTGCAAGTTCACGCAATTGAGGCCCGTGCTGGCAGCCTGACAAGAGCCCAAGTACTTCTGGTAGTTCTTAGGAGTACACTAATTTGCAGACAGTTTCCAAAAATCTATAACACAGAAATACAATTCTCAGGACGTACATGGTGCTCTCCCTTCATCTAAGAACCAGGCATACTCACCACTTCATAGGGCTTTTCCTTCAAGCATGTCCCACTTCCCCTGCTCTCTTTTGTTCCCTTCATCTCCCAAAATAGAATATTCAAGTCAGGAGAGGGGAATTTCCCAGGTAAAATTTGACAGTTGTTGCTATATGACTCCTGTGAGGCTTCACTAGTCATCTGTCAGTTTAGGAACAGCTTAGTTCCCTGACCTACCTCTTTCTTAGGAAGGGTTGAATGTGTTGCAGAAAAGTTAGAGCCCCAATTTATTTACTTCTCTCACCCTATAGACTAGAGAAGCATCCAGAAGAAAGAGAAGCGTCATAGTGACTTCAACCACACTGCTGCCTTTATCAACACCAGTAGAACATCTGGCCCATAGCACTAAAGAGTTCTGCTTTAGAGAGACTACTGACTGACTAAGAAAACACACCCCACGCCCGTATCCAGACAGAATTCTCCCATGAAGGGACAAGTAGTATCTGGAAACACCAGTCTTGAGTTATTGTCTACAAAAGAGAGTCAGAAGACCTATCATTTAACAATAAATTTTGTCTATCTGGTAATGGACATTTATCATAGAAGTGATTCTTACCAGTTCCAAGAATCGCTGCTCCAATGCTTTGTATTCAGGGGAGTTCTTATTAAACAAGTCCTCTGAAAACATCATGTTGGTAACCCGAAGACTGAAGAACACAACCAGAGCTCGCGATGGGACAGGAGTACTACTGCGATTTTCATGTGTGGCCCAAGCCACACTGGCCATCTCTGTGGACTGGACATGAGTTGTTAGCTCCATGTGACTTTTGGTCATGCTCCTTCCCTCCTCAGTCAGCTCAGGAAAAAAGTGGACAGTGCTCACACGATCCAGGTCCACTGAAATGTCTAGGACTCTCACTGTTTCATCTCCCAGTTTTGTTGAGGTAGCCACAGATGCTGCTGCTGTGGATCCCACGGGAAGGAGATGGGATGGAAGCTCAACAGTGCTTGTTGTTGCACTCACCGTTACATAAGAGCTCGTAACAGTGCTGAAGCTCATAGAAACATGTGTGTCATGGTCTGTACCACCCTGTCCAGCAACACCCTCTAGAACAGTGGTCTGTATAGAAGGAACTGCACTTTGAACTTGAGTGGCAATTGGCGTTGCCAATTGCAGTGTCCAGTCCAGTGAGTTTTCTAGTTCTCTGTCAGTAGGCCAAACATCAGCAGGTTTCATAACTGCTGATACAGTAGTTTCTTGAGCAGCCAATGATGAATCTAGGGTTTGCTGCTCAGCTGCAGTCAGAATAGTTTCTGAAGAGCTTATGTCCAAGTGGTCTATTGTAGCAGCTTCAGTTACACCTGACTGCTCCACTGGGAATAGTTCTTCTACCATTGTACTGTCTTCAGTTTGATGTTCAACTGCTTCAGAAATTATGTTCTGATCTACACTGGACTCTTCAGGTTGCTCCATACTGACAGTCCCTGCATATGTAAGACTATCTTCCACAGACAGACCTGTATCATCTGGTGAGTCAGAGGCCTCTCTACTTGGCATGTCTAGGTCCACTGAAGTCTCCAAATCCAAGGATGGTTTAACTAAAGAAGGATCATACATGCCCAGTATTTCTGTCTGTGTAGATGGTTCCACAGATGACGATTCTTCTGTCTGTAACAGAGGTACCTGCTGAGTTGTTGTCTCTGGAAAGACAAAAATTTCAGACTCATCAAGGAAATCCTCTTTTATATTGGCCACACCGTCATTCTCATTTTTGGAAGGGTCATCATCTAATTTATTCCCAGAATTAAGAATATAGTCTAAGATCATGCCTTCGGGAATATCATCAGTTGTGATTAGCAAAGACTCATTGTCATCTTCAAGCCAGCTATCAGGACCAGTATAGAAAACTGGTTCTAGTGTTGCTTCTTCCCAAGGCCAAATACTTGATTCCATTTCTTTTCCTGAACCATCAAAAGCTGAACCAGACCCATCATCATCTGTAACTCTATCTCCAAGATACATATCAGTTTGATCTTCTATAGGGTGCACTTCTAAGGGAAAAGGAATTTCTTCCACAGCCTCATGCAAAACAGAGTCTGCCTTTTCACTGCCTGCAGGACTACCTTGAGTGACTTCCTTCTCAGCAGATACTGTTTCTTTAATATCAGTCTCTATGACTGATGAAGAGGCCACTGTTGGTACAGGAAGCAGTGGAACTCCATAATCATCTGTAAATGGAGGTTCTTCAGGCACAAGGTGAGGAGGACTTAAAGGCAAAAGGTCTTCAGGTAGTCCAGTATCATCTAATGCTAAAATTAAAAATATATTTCCAATTAATTGTTGGTTTTGATAAAAAGTGTCAAATTACAAACATTTTATTGTCTGCAGATCTGTATTCAGCTTGTTTCCCACGATATATCCTGGCCTTTGTATGCCTAAGACAGAATGACTCCTGATGACCACTCCTACTTTTCATTCATATATTCTACAAGCCAAATCAAGACATGTAAAACTACTTCTGTTCAATTAAACAAACATCACAAAAGGTAAAAGCTATCAGAGAAAGATATTAAATTTTTTGGACCTTTCTGAAAAGCTATTTTGATGAAATATAACCTTTGGCAAAGTATCAGGAAACACTAGCATCCAAATTTAATCTTCAGTCAATGGCATTAACTTACCATCTAAAGAACTGGGGGATGAAAGCCATTCCAGAGAGTCCACAGAACCACCCCCTAACACTGGTACACTGACCATCCCTAAATCCTGATTCCCATCCTCTATATCAGGCAAAGAGGTGACATCAGCCTCTGAGGAGAGAGGAGCTTCAGGTGTCAGACTGGCCTCAAAGTCCAGATTTTCTGGTCTTGGCCAGATTTCATTGTCATGGGACTGTCCGCCATCTGAAGTGGAATCTGGTTTGGTGAAATCAAAGGGCAAGGTGTTGCTGACAGTTGATTCATCTGCTGAAGGCCGTTCAGCTAAAAATGTGCTGTCCTGGAACATAAACACACAATTAATATTTCCACTATTACAGGGGGAAGCATTGGCTGGCCATGTTGAGCTTAACATGTAGAGGGTGTCCACAGCAGCCAACAGCAAAATCTGGTACTACTGCCTCAGTGAGTAAGTCATGCACAGCATCGGGGGGGGCCAGACTGGGAGGACTGGCAAATATACACCCTTTCTTAAAAATGCATAATGTGTGTGTAAAATGTATGCACAGCCTTTGTGACATAGATTTCATGTCCAGTCACATCCACTAAAAAGGGAAAGACACTATTCGAATAGTTTGGAGTGCAGTTTTGTTTGTGGTATTAAAAGATTTACCAACTATACCCACCCATCTCCTTTCCTTTCCTGAAAAAAAGCCTCCAGATCTGTCCATTTCTAATTAAAGATAAATGCACACAGTACTGCCCGCCTTCCTAGAGCATGAAGAGGTCTTAATACCTGTTATTCATCAGCTACTTAATTGATGCAGTAATTATAATATTATTGTTACTATGATACATAAAACCATTTAGAAATGGAACGTGAATGTATGCATGCCCTGTAGTAATTAATTGCTATCTTTTAGTAGATGGCTATGAGGACCCAGAAGAGAAATAAAGACCATAATGTAAAAAAGAACACTGAGAACCTGGATTAACTTTAGTCTCAAAGCTGAGATGCCTGTGCTGAAAAAAAAGAAAAAGAAAGAAATTCTATCAGCAATAACAATGACCAACAAAGACTATGCACAATGAATTTCTGAATTGTTTGAAATGTGAAAAAATAATTTGTTTTCAAATCTCCAAATTGCACACCATTTACTTGCTAGTCCATATGCCAAACAATTGGTTTAGAGTTAGAATACTTAGCACATTTCATCTTTGAATATTAATCTACTACCATGGTGTCTCATGAAAGTAATTACCCTAGGAAAAAAACAATTAAGAGATTCAGTTATTTGGTCAGGGCTACAAAAGCAAAGCTAACCTCCTAAAACTCAGGAATTAGTGCTTCACATGGATACATGCCCAGGTATCAACACTGTGCAATAGTGAGACATGAACAGAAAAGCCTTGGGGTATGAAAAACTGCTAAGCAATTTCAAGAAGCAGCAATTTACTAAGATCTAACTGATTGTTGATAGCAACCAGCAAAGTTAAGCGGGCAGTGGACACAGCCTTCTGTGACATGTATTACACTTCAAAACCATTTTAATCACTTCTGTAGCTCACCATTCCTGCCTAGTCTTTCTTTTACTTGATCAAGAGGAAGATCAAGAATTTCAATTTGAAATTTTCCTCCTGTCTGAAACAAGCGTGAATTAAATTTTCAACTTCATTCAAACTGCATTTCAACTCTTTGGAAACAAGCCACTTAAGGTACTTGTATTAAATTATTTGTCTGCCTGTACTGATCACATTTTTATAGCCTGTTGTTATAGCATCACAGTCTCCACATTTTTAAATTTATGTTAACAATCATTTGGAAAGTATATATACACCATACAGAAAGAGTTGGAAAGTAAATATACCATATAGACATGTGCTCCAGCAATTATCTTTTGGGGTTTTTGGCAAAATCAACCACTATAAATAAAGATCTTAAAAAAATAAAACAAAACAAAACAAAACAACCCACAAAAAAAACCCCAACACCTTACTGTGCAAAATTAGAAAAATTACACATATAAATTCCATAAAGAATGAATAAGGACACCAGCAATAGCTTCTCAATAGATTTTTGTCTTTTTTTTAATGGGAGCATTTAGTTGCCAGAGATTGCACTTCATTTATTTGACTGTGGATAGATGTTCCTATGACAACTAACACTATTCAGAGATTCTTGTTACAGTGCAATATATTATATTAACAAGTTTAATATCACATTGGCAAGTTCTGGGTTTTGCTAATGTCTTTTGAAAGGCTTACAAATATGACAGATGACTACAAACACAAAACACCCTCTCTGATTTTCCATTTTCTGCTGCCAAAAAGGCATTGTATTCAGCAAGTCAGCACGTTCTACCTGTTATGATTTAACAGCGATATTAAAGAAATGTTTTAAGATTTTTTTCCTTCACTTTTTAAACTGCGACAAAAAAAATTTCTTAATTTGTTGGTACCATCTGTTAGCAATTAGATGAAGGCAGGACGGTCCCACATGATGATAATACAAATCCACCTTATTCTCAAAATCAGCTAAGAAAAATAATAGCCAAATTATTTTTCATAGGTAACAGTTCTACTTAACAGTTTCTACATGAACCATAAAGGTTTGACATCTGTGGAAGTAATTGCCTAATCATTTAAATTTTTCTTACTGTTTAAGTGTGTTTATGATTTTCTTAAATTTATCAGAAGTTACTTCCCAAATTATCTGTGTATTCCAGATACAGAAGAGGGTTTTTTTTTTTTATACACTCAGTATCTTTTACATAGAGTTTTTGGCTGAAGACATAGATGACTTATTATTT
>JANHFX010027962.1:4017-17395 GCA_027560015.1 Chloroceryle amazona
ATTACAGTTTTGGTGGTTTCATGATCTACGAATGAATCAAAAGCTGTACAAGTCAAAGCAGGGAGGACAAAAGCAGGCGAGGAGGAGGAGGAGGCATCCTCTGTTTCTGCTTCATTAACAGATGCTAGAACAGCAGACCCTTGGTTTTCTAATAAAGTGATATTCCTTTAGGCCTCCTTAATCTCAGTTGCATTGAAATGTAAAGCTTTTGCCAGCCTGTTAAATTAGTCCTTTCAAAAGTTAATTTTTTCCATTGACAGCATCAACAGTGGATGCTTATCTGTAAAGCAAGTGATAAATTTATACAAGCCTGTAAAACAAGTGAACATCAGAGTGTAAAACTTGTAAGTTCTGTAGTTTGCTTTGAGTTCCCTAAATCTGATGATGTTTACAGTGCCACTCTTGACTCAAGTGTGTAAACACCATCTGAAAAACTTCACTGGGGTGTTGAATCTGAAGTTTCTTCTGTCTCTCCTCATTTAGTGTATTAGGAGTTGTGTGGGCCAAGTTCACACAGGTTTTTAACAAGAAGAGCTAAATGGCTTTATTTACTGCTTTTTACAGGTAAACATTTCTGGTGTATAAACAAAATAACAGATTGGTTGCTAAAGTTGTTTTTAGGAACTGATTTTTTTTTTTTAAAGCAGTGCTTTATAAAGTAAAAGCTCTTACTGTTGTGTTTTGCTGTACTTAGAGCAAGACCAATAAGCAGGGCTCTTGACCTGGGAGCTGATATTGTCGTGACAGGAAGATGTGTCGACAGTGGGATCGTATTAGGACCACTCATTCATTCTGTAAGTCCAAGTTAATTTCCAGGTGGTAATGAATCCTGTGTCAATGTTTGCTCCTTATGAAAATGTCAATACTAAATTAAAGATAATAAGCATCTTTTTTGTTTTAATTTTCTTTTCCTTGTGTGCATGAGAAGTTCCAGCTTTCACCTCTAAACTTAGAGCAGGGATATTTATGAACCTGTGTGTTATGAAGATAAAAATCATTTCAGTGAATTTAAGGAAGTCTTACCATGTTTCATGGTTCATTCCTCCCTGCTCTTTAAATTTCAGTGTGGAAGGTTGAGACAAGTCTGGGGTTTTTTCACCTCAAGGTGGCAATAGTAGGGCTCACATTGGTTTTGTGGTTAAACCAAAAACACTTCCAGTTTTCCAGGTTGACTGGTAATATTCCAGAAACTTTAAAAAGCTGGAAAGAACCAGAGTGGCTTTGTTTGGTTTGGGGGATTTTTATTTTTTTTGGTTTTATTTAATTTCCTTTTTTTATATGACACAAAATAGGTACCATACTTTTAAATCTCAGGGTTATGCAGATTTTCAGTAATATGAATATTGCACTTCCTCTTTTTTTTTTTTGAAGAGGATGTGATTGAGAATTTATATTTCTTGGGGTGCATCAAGATGAAAACTGAAATGCATCAAGAGCTCATCTACTAATTTACTGTGCAGCAGCTCAAATCCACATACAGTGCCTCCCTTTATTCTTTAGGTGTCTGCAGTTAAGTAGAAATATGTCCACTACATTGTTACTCAAAGCAGTGAAGATACTACGTGCACTTTTTTGTACTGTATGAATCTTTTATGTATGTAACATTTTGTGTTTTTCTTCTAGTTTGGCTGGAATAGGGATGAATTTGACCTGTTAGCTGCGGGAAGGTAAATGATCTAAGAAGAAAGGGGTAAATTTATGTTGCATACCATATCATGTCATGGTAACAGCTTTTTTGAACAGTGATTTTGTGTGTTGTTATTGATTGAATTTATTTTAAAGGTTTTGCTAGGTTTTGTGGTTTGTTTTTTTGTTTTTAAGACTTAATACTCTCTTGTTTGGAATTGAAATTGCAGAAACTTCATGCTGGAACCAACTTAAAATAACAATATAAGGAAGGGAATGAATAATTTTACTTAAAAGCTTAACTTTCTCTTCCTGTCCATTTTATGTCTGGAGATGAAATCTTCCAGCACAGACCAGCAGTTCCCAGCTTTTCCTTTGGGCCATCCCTGTTGATGGTTGAGATGGTAGCTGATCTTATCCTCAAAGATGCATCCTTGTATGGTTTTGCAGAAGCTCAGTGGCAGTACTCCCATTTGCAAACCCTAGTCCTAAGGTTAAGAATCTGATGCAGAAAGCATAGGGTAAAATTTCTGTTACCTAATTGAACTTTCTCTCTCATCTGACTGTGTTGGAAGTCCATAAAAATGAATGACTGCTTAGGTAACTAACTCGAGTATACCTATAGTAGTATGCTTGGATCTCCTGTTGCTTGAGAACTCCAGCTCCACTGAACAGGGCATGATAGAAAGAAGAGGATTTTCCTTAGAATTCTATTGCTTAGGTGTTCATTTGTTTTTTCAGGAAATTAATTTGATTATTCATGTGAAAGTTACTTCTTTTGACTCTTATGACATTCACCTTTCAGACACCCTTGTCGTGTTTAATAATTTATAAATAATTAGATTTCTATGGAGAAAAAACCCAGCATGTTATGCTATTTAGCTTTATTTGCACTGTACTATGACTATATTTTAAAGCTGGATTTGTGAAACTCGATTTTACAGACTCTTTAGTTACTTGAGTGCCATTTTCCCAGCCTTGCAGGTCATCTCATTGAATGTGGTGCTCAGTGTACGGGTGGAATATTCACTGACTGGCATGCAGTACCAGACTGGTAGGTAACAGGGACATCAGCATGTGTGTTTGTTTGTCACAGACCAAGGATGAGGTTTCCTACTATGTATCTGTGTTGTGAAAACTGCTTTTACTTTGCTCTTTTGGGTGAGGCCACATAGACTTCTTGGTATTTTTCTGTCCTAATGTTACTTTTCTGCAAGGAATGTTCTCCCTGCTGCAGTTTTACTTTCTGGTCAACTGGGGGCTTTCTTTGTGAAATTGTGAATTGAAAAAAAAAATAAATATTGTTTTTACTGTTTTATCAGACTTGATTTAGATCAGGAAGGATTAGATTTACATTTAGGAAGGACTAGTGTAGCCTGCTTTTGACCAACTTGTGTTTCAGAGTGGTTTAAAAGTAGTCAGGGAAAATGTTTTGCATTGGATGAGTGATTCTGACTGCAGTTTATTCCTGTTTTCCTCGGGATGAGAGGGAAGAATCTTGTCCTGTGCCATGAGAAAGGCAGTGCTTGCTCTCCCTGGTGGGTGAATGGGCTGAAGGGCAGCGAAGGAGATGCAGGGGGGAAGGATGGGTGACTTTCATTGGGTGAATTCCTGTTCCCAAGTTGACCTTGGAAGGGAGGCCACCAGGGGAACCTGTAGTCCATGTGCATCAACCAGCAGGATGCTGCCCTGTGATAGGAAGAGATACGCTCCTGAATTAGTTCCCTACAGTTCCAAGCTTTTTTCTTCTTGTAGTGACTATTTCTAACGCAGAGTGTGATCCTGGAGGATGTATTCTACTTTTCTGAGTTCCTGAACACTGCTAGTTTACAGGTGAAGGCACATAAGGCATTCAAAGAAACAGTGAGAGATATCTTTTCACCTATTAGAAGGCCTGAACAAACTGCCCTCCCTCTTAACTGTTGTGTTCAGTGGGAAATCAAATGAGAGGGCTCATGGTAACGAGACACAAACTTCCAAACTGAACAGAGTAACTCTTCATCTTACTCCTCTTCTGATGTATCTGCTGCTGATGTTATTATGCTGTATCATGAAACTTCTTAATATCTCCTGTAATGGCGACTCCAAAAGATCTTGCTTTATAAAAGAAGAAAAGAAAACAACAGAATACCAGTTTTCTTCTTAAAAGGTGTGGTAGTTCTTTAAAGATTTACCCATGAGAAATGGCCATTTGGATTAAAAGAAAGGAAGTTGAAGTATATTAATTGATGAGCTACTGGAGTGGGAGTATCTAACTTTCCAGACAAGTATACTTTTATATACACACGTTAGGTATGCATATATAAAGTTGTATAGCTGTGTCTAAAGTCAGTCTTGTGGTTTAGAGCTGAGCAGTGCTGACTTGAATTGCTACTGAAGAATACAGGAGGTTATCATTCAATCCTCCCCCCTTACCTTGACCCTGTCAGCCTGTGTGCATACTGCTGAACCATGCATGATTGTATCTCTGCTAATATAACAGTCATTTGTTTGCCTTTAGATTAAGTCTACTAAGGAATTAATCAGCATGCCTTAGAACTTTTGGGTTCGTTGGCAAATTCAAAAAGTCTTAGGTGTTTTATTCATGAAATTCTTGAAATAAAAGCGTGTTCCAAGTCAGCCTGTGTGATAAACTCCTAAAACTGGGCAACCCCAAAACAACTTGTGAGCTTTAATGTTGTATATAAATAATAATGGTAATAATAAATAATGTTATATAAATATGGAGGAGGGGCAGAGCAGAAGACTGACTGAAGTGGACTTGTGGTCCAGCACTTCTGTTCAGGATACAGAGGCAAGGAGCAAGGGGAGGAGATTTATTAGAGAATTTTACTGTCTTTTTTTGTTTTCTTTTCTTTTTTTCCCTGGTAAATCCTCATTGACTATATTTAGGCCCAAATGCATGAAGGGGAAATATTACAGAAGCTATTGGACTGCAGAAAAAATGCATTTTCCATTTGATAGCTTAGTAGTAATCTGTTGACTCCTTAAGTTAAAGAAACCTGACTGACCCGGGGTTTTTGTTATTGAAACAGTCTGAATCTGTTTCCAAGGCATGCAGATAATGCATTGCATAATACTGTACAATAATAACCTGATAGTTCATAGTCTCTGTGATGATCAAAACATCCACTGTGTGTTGCCACCAACATTGGTTATATTGCCAAAGGAAAGACAGAGTTATATTGGTCAACAAAGCTCTGACAGTTTGCAGAAGTGAATTGACTCCTGTCTGTTCTAATGTTTTTCTCCCTCATTTAGGAAAAGTTACATTTTAATCAGTCTCCTAAAAGTAAGCAAGTGTAATTTAGATCTCAATAAATCATAGTGTCTGTGATCCATAATGTTAAATCCAAACCAACTCAACAAAGTTAGTAAATGGGGGGGGAAGAAGCCAAGTCAAATCTCTGTGTTTGTCATTAGAATTGCCTTTCACTTAAGAATTTCTCACTGCCATGAGTGTGTTCATGCAGCCAAGGCCACTTAGTGTTCAGCTCTGCAAACATTTACAGGACTAGCACTTGAGAAAACAGTTCACAGCATTTATGCTACTCTCTGGTGACTGGACACCAGAGGGCAATGTCTCTCTTTTCCTCACATTTTATTGCAGAGGGTAAGTTTGGTTATGATTAGAGTGAGGTAAATTTATTTATTTATTTTTAATTTTTCCCTGAGAACAGAAGTCCATGTTGCTCTTTTGGTTTTGGCTGCTGAAAAAGGTGTAATTGTACTGTTAAGAAGGACAATGGGTATGAGTTTCTAACTTGGAAACAAAAAATAGGAAGAACTGGTGACATTTTAGGCTTACAAACCTTATCTGTCTACAGTTTATGCATAAGCAGAAATAAACTACTATGAAAACAAGAGCACTTTTAAGTAAAGCCAGGCAAGTCAAGAGTCAAAACTCCCATCCCACACATATAATATTGTGTATCTGTGGGTATTGAGGCACCAGACTGGACCAACTTCATTCAACCAGTGTAGATTTTTTTTGTAGTTTGTTTGTTTGCTTTTAAATTTTCTTTAAATGTCTGATGCTGACCACCTCTGGGAACTCAGTCCCACAGCAAAAGGGTACTTTAAGTCTCAGGAATGTTCTTGTGGTTATATTGTGGTAATTGAACGGTTAGCTATGAAATTCTAATTCATTTTCTTTCTTGTCTTGGTGTATAGTAAACTTTTAATGTGAAGCAAGTAAAGTTGGATGTTCTAACTCATGACTCTCCAATTACTTTCGCTGATACAAGCTAGACTTAGTTGGTTTCTGTCTGCTGACCTAAGGCAGATTAGGATTCTGGGATTTCTTTACTTGTGCTGGGTGTATCTCTGTCATGTATTTGACTTAAACACTGGAATCTCAAAGCTGTAAAATTTATTCTGGTTTCATGAAAATAGGCAGACACATAGAGGGGATAGATGCTCTTTACTCTTCTAGTGAGAGAAAGGCTGCTTGAGTCTCCCCTCGTGTGGATTCGCTGATGTTGAGCAGAGAAATGCATGAAACCATTAGTCCAGAGTTTACAGAAGACCATTGAACGTTCTTAAATGACTGATTCTAAGTAAACGTTGTAAAAAAAAGGCACTTAGTCCTCTTCTGTTACTCGTGTAGTAACCATATGTCAGCAGATGGTTGGGAGAGGTGATAAGACATCACTACTCCCTATTTAATGTCTAGTGCACAGCACCCAATAGGAAATTCATTCCATGTGTCAGAATGAACTGTGAGGAGAGAACTCTCTTGGTAATGCACAGCTCTGTATTTAATATCCATTTGACTCTGGACATTGCTGTCTCTTACAACTGTTTAGTGCCAGTGGGTGATTAGTACGTTGTCTTGTTCTGTTTTGAAATGCAGGAGAGAATAAGCTAAAGCTGATCAGTAGAGTAATCATTTTGAGGAGATGATAAACAATGACATTTTGCCCTAAGCCAAGAGTTTACAATGGTTGAGACTTCATAATCCTCTGGCCTGGGATGACCAAAAGGGTAAGTTTAAAGTTGTAGTCTCCTTAAAGGCTAAAATACGTGGCTGGGGTGTTGAGAAGCTTGGCCTAGAGCTCTCCTCAGTGTGACACTCAGTGAGTCACGTCCCAGGAAACTGCATTAGCTGTAAAGCTGCCAGTTCATACCACAGCCTACTTGGACCCTGGTTCACTTCCATGTCACCTGCTTTGCTGTGGCTTTTTTGTTTTCCTTCTTGCAGCATCTCCACCCACGAGTAAACCTACTACATTAACTGTCCCATCTTTTGTTGCCAGTTCTCTCCTCAGTCTACCAGTAGTGGCCAGAATGAGCTATTTGAGGAGTGTGGCACCTCAAGTGAGAGATGAGAACACCATATCTTAGTGTCATTCCACCTGAGCCCAACAGGACCCAGGATTGGTCATGGGTTTTACTTTTTTTGGTAATGCAAGTGGTGTATGATAGGTAGCAAAGCAAGAGGGAAGACTATCTTCCTAGCTGCCCAGAGATTGAGTTGTGCCCTGTCCCAAAGCAGGCAGAGGTGACATCTCTGCTTAAACAGTTTCTGTTCTCACCTGTAACACTTCTGAGAATCAAAAATTAATAAAACCAGCATTTTACTAATTTTTGCCACACAAGTCATTGTCGGGCAGTGAACTGACAGGAGACTTTGCATTCCTACTAGAGTAGAACAGCAGCTGTAGGTGGTGGTTAAAAAGGTGGTTTCAGCACCAAAACCAGGGATGGGACTTCATTATCCCTGTGCTGTAGTCAGTGAGGACATGCTTTAGCTGTTAACTCCTCACCTAGCCCCAACGTAGAGGGGGTTTCTGAGGCTTAATCTTAGTTAGGATTTATTCAGTGCTCTGGTTTGCTGATGTATATCATTTATTTAACTGTTAAATACCAAATGTGCAACCCAGACCAGGCATTTCAGATTAAAAAAGTGGTAATTATCATCTCCTTCCACAAACTGATGCATATTACTTCTGTATTTTAACTCTGCTTAAAAGAACTGCTCCAAATGTCTTAAAAGTAGTTCTTTCATATTTGAGTATTTTACTGCACAGCCATGTAACTCACATTCATTTTAGTAGCTGTCCCTTGACTGAATCATGCCATGGGGCTGACTTAGCCTGGTTTGTTCCCAAGCTGAAAATTAATTTGGTGTCTTTTAGGAATATACAGAATAGATTTTTCTCTCAAGGGCATGCATTTGTTAATGTAGGTTATCACTGGCATGGATGTGTTCTCCCAGTCATCCAGCTACAATTCACTTGGAATCCAGGGGCTTCCTGCTCAATTCATTGCATCTCTGGGTTTTGAGTTGTTAAAAAGCTAGGGAAGCTTTCAGAGCTGTGTTTCCCCTTTGGCCCTTTGGTTTGGGTTTTGGTTTTTTCTTTTTTGTTTTTTCTTTTTAGGGGGTGGTGGTTTTGTTGTGGTTGGTTTTTTGTTTTCGTTGGGTTTTGTTGGTCAGTTGGCTTCTTTTTTGGTGTTAGAATTTTCTTAGAAGCTTTGGGTCAAAAGTTTGCTGTGACTGTTAAGAACTGAGTGTCTTTTGTATAGTATATATGTCTAGCCTTAGCAGCTATTTAGAAGCTGTTCCAGAAAATAGATTTGTACCACTATACGGTCTCCTTCCAGCTACTCTGGCAGGATAAAAAAATGAATAAAGATTATCTGACTTTGGCCCTAAGACAGTGGGAAAATCAGAATCTGTCCTTCCTTTTGCATACTAAGGGACCTGAATAATGGTGTTGCTTATACTGATAGTTTTTATCTGCTGCCTTCCACCATTGGTCTGCTTTTAATGTTAAATTTTAATCATTTTAGGGGGTGAAATTTCTCTCTTTGCCTCGTTATATTGTTGTTGGGTTTTGCTTTTTAAATGGTTTAGGTCTTTTGAGAGTAGAGCTGGGGCAAACTGGAGTTTAATCAATGTTAATAGACTCAGTGGTTCAGAGTAGAAAGTTGAGTGGCTACAGTTTACCTCATCTTCCTTCTAAAGAAAGATCACTGGGGAGTAGGTGCAGAAATACAGCTAAGAATTGCATATGCTGGTGGCTTAGATGAAAGTGGGCTTGCAGCAAGGCTACTGGTGGTCCCTGTGGTGGGATAGACTGTAATGAGTCAGCTGTCTTGAGGAAAGTGACTTCACTTTTGTGTAGGTGATTGGAAAAAGCTTCATTGAGCCTGCTAGCAAGGCACCTGGTGCTGTTGTCTTGAGACAAGGCAGCCTATCTGGTGGGGTCAAAGCACACAAATACCCAACCAAGAGGGTAGAAGCTCCTTAATTGTAGCCTTGTTCAGCCACTGATCCTGGGAAAATCATGATGCTTACTGTGTGTGTCTCCTTTAGCTGTAAAATTGGGATAATTACATATGTTAGCCTGTTTGCCTACATGAAATAGGGACAATTACCTATGTTAGTCCATTTTCCTACAGTAATGTTAAAGACCAAGAACTGAGAGGCTTTTCCTGCAGTGTTTTTTTTAATGCCACGCTTTAAAATGTTGAATGTTACATACTTCTTACCACCAGCTTTTGTCCTTCCACTTTCCCTCAGGAAAACCCCCAAAACTATAGAATAACTTGTATGAAAAATGGTTGATACCATGGAATTCTTTGTATTCACCAGCATAGGGTATTTTTGTTTCACTTTATCTGTTCAGTTCTTTGAATAGTTTCAAAGACCAGTCTAATGAAGTATAATCTTTACTGATTCAACGTGGGCTTTTCTAGGTGTCCTTCAGCTACCACACTTTGCAAGTTCTGTACACTCAGTATTAAGGTTGCTGATCTCTGGTAACAGAGCTTGTCTCTTAATCCTTTTTTTTTTTTTAAAAATAACGGGGTCATGTTTAGAGCTTCCCAGTGATAAGGAATCTGTTCAAACTCCTATGAACTTCAACAAATGTCACAGAAGAGTTCACTGGTTTCTTTGCTTACTTCAGAAGTTTGTGGATTTAAGTTATACAAACTATGTTCATCTAACATTTGCTGATAACTAATTTGGTTGTACGTTCAGCATTTTGTTACCACGAGCGCCCCAAAATAATTAAGTTGAGGGATAGACAGATTCCAAGTATGTACAGAGGACCTGAAGGTCCTTGACATTAGTGAGAGTGCTGCTGTTCACCACCTTTTGTTATTAGGACCTTTTTAGAACAATTTTGCTTTTGCAAGGGGCTGTAGCTCCTTAACTCCTCTTGTTGTGTCTCTGGGACACTTCATTTGTGCAAATTGCCAGCTTCCTGCGAGGGGGGAGTGAGCCAGGCAGCAGTTCCAGAAGAATATTAAGGCTTTATTTTAATTTTCAGATACTTTTACTTTTTTCAAGTCATTACTTTTCCTCAAATTCTCTGAAAATAAAATAAAAGCTTTTTAGTTGGGAAAGCAGGTATCTGTATCTCATCCACAAAACCCTGAAGAGTCTTCCCTGCTACTGCAGTGACCAGCACGTGCCCCTTGCTGGGAATCATTTGATCACTTTCTGTATATTACTTGTGAGGATGGGAGGAGGAGGATTTAGTTTTCTATCTTACTGCTTTTCTTTTTGCTGTGCCTCATGATTTTCTGTTGGTTCTTTCCTGTATCATTGGATTGGGCTGAAGAGCATTCATACGTATTTCTGTTTCCTGATGATTTCTTTTCTGTGTGTATTTTATTATTGACGTGTGAAATTGTCCTCAAGGCCTGTGATTATTCCTGTTTCCTACTTCCCCTCATCTGTGAGGCTTTCAACTCAGCCTCTTCTTCCTGCTGGGGCTGCCATTTACAAATCCAGAGTGCAGGATTCACATGTTTCTGCAGAAACAACCAGATGTGTTAGAGCTTTTGGGCAGTTCTACTTGATTAGTAATGACCATAAAATTTTAATATGTTGTTAGTCCTTTATCTTTTCACCTTCCCTTTGTATTTATAAGGTTTTTCTCAATGTTTTTCATATTCTAGGCACAACATAGGATTTCCCATTGTAGAATGTTCCTCAGAAGGAGATTTTATTCTTTCTAAACCACCAGACACGGGAGGATTAATCTCTTTTGGCACTGTAGCTGAACAACTGGTGTATGAATTGGGCAATCCTCAGTGCTATCTTTTACCAGATGTCACATGTGACTTTTCCAAAGTTTCCATCACTGAAGTTCCAGGTCAGTCCTCTTACAACATAAGACATTTGTATCAATGAACTGGATTATCCCATTAAGGCAGTAAGTTAATTTCCATGTTTTCTCTGCATATTTCTTGTTCAGTCAGTTCCTTAGTGTGTAACACTGTATTAAACTGATTTTTTTTCAAGGCCTTACACTAGAAATTCTGTTAAAAAATTTAACTACACTTTTTCTACTTATTTTGCTGGCTGACTAATTTACATCTTAGATCTCTACTCCTCTTGCTTCTCTCTTTAGTGTATGCCAAGGCTTTAAAATAGATATTCTGTGTGAGCAACACTGAGACAGCTCCACTATGATTAAAGTCTTTAACCTGCAGCTCAATTTCTCTGCTCAAAAAAATATTTTTTTTGTACCCATTTTCTCACACAGCATTTGAAGTGTTAGTAACCATGGAAAGCTGTGCCTTTGAAAGCACTGCTTGATGATGGTGTTTCTCTTAGATGTTGAGGTGGATCATCTCAAGTGGCAGAAGCATGATTAGGTACTGGATTCCACCAGAGAATCTCTGTTTGGAAAAGTCCACTTGCTACCCTCAAAACTTTTAACAGCCAGTAGACTAAAGATGGATATAGTGTATGTTCTGGATTAACTTTAAAAGTAAACCAAACAAAAATACAGGCATAAGAGGGTT
Organism: Chloroceryle amazona; assembly: GCA_027560015.1. Taxonomy (NCBI): domain Eukaryota; kingdom Metazoa; phylum Chordata; class Aves; order Coraciiformes; family Cerylidae; genus Chloroceryle; species Chloroceryle amazona. The sequence goes on from JANHFX010027962.1 coordinate 15,412, forward strand.
GAAGACCTGGAGATTGACTAAGACAGCTTGAAATAAATGTTTAGCTACAGTCATTTGAAGTTTTGGTTTGGACTGCTAGTGTATTATCTTTTTTTCTTCTAACAGAACTTGTCTGTGACAGTATGCTGAGTGTCTTCATAAAACTTAGAGCAGTAGAAATTACAAATTAAAAACTTCTTGTGGTAAAACTGAAAACACCAGAGCATTAAAGACTTTTTGCTTCAATACTAAAAGTACCATAACATTGGGCAGAGAACCTTCTGCTCGTGCAGCTTAACCAAATGGCAGGCTGGGAAGGCCAGCTTGCTGCTCTTAGCCACTTTGCTTTTTTTTTTTTTAAGGAAAAAACCCCACAACCCTAACCTTCCTATGAACTTTTAGCTTGCAAATGACCCGATATGACATGTTTGAACTTAAAATGAACTTTCACATGAACTTTCTGTTAGCCCTCTTAGAAATATAACAGATGGAAAATGGGCAGATTTCTTAAATATTTTTAGTTTGAAGTGCTTTGACACGTACACCAGCAAAACCAGGCAAGCTGTCTATTTCTGCTGTTTACACTGCTGATTTTATTGTCCTGCTGGATTACTTGCAGTGTTTGAACTGAGAGGTGTTTCTGTTTTCCTTTTGTCGATGGATGCTATGCATACTGTTTTATCAATTATTTATTTTTTTCTTTGTACTACTCCATCTGGAACGTGAAACTCTTCCAGACCTTCACCCTGACTGCAGGGATATTATTTGGGATTGAGAGAGTTAAATTAACCTTACTAGGTCAGCCTGGCAGAGAGAGAGTGATGGTGTTACTTGAGTGACACATAAAATTTCTAGTAGTCACTGTCACTTTTTCAGTCCTTTACCAAGTGAAGGACTGCAGACCACTACAGCCAACTCCTGGGTCTGAAGTCCTAAGGCTGCTTTCTGTGTTAAGTGTTTTTTAAGTACATGAATAAACATCTCAAGGCTTGTTGAAGTAATAAATTACCATTTGTGTTTGAGGCAGGAAGGGCTGGTTCATGAAAGGTTCTCTCTTCTGGGGTAGTACAGCTATCAGTGCTTTGCTTTATAATTAGGTGCATTTGATTAATATGTATCAAAAAAAAAAGAAAATATCTTTGAAGTTATATTGCAGAAGCTTAAATACTGATTTTTTTAAACCACTGTAGGTTTTGATGGTGGTGCAGTGAAAGTTCATGGAGCAAAAGGATCACCTCCTTCAAAGTTTTATAAGGTATTTAGAGTGTGAAGTATTTTTTTTATTTACAAAACCTTGTATTTTGGAGAAAACACTAAGTATTTTCTGTCAAAAGCTGTTAACATTTTAAAAATCCTCATCTCCCCTGCCCTGAGAGTTAAAGAAAGGAAGGGGGAAGGAAAAAAGACAAACCTCATTTGATAGAACTGTAAATATTTTTATGTATAACAGGCCACAAAACTCCAGACAAGGCTGGGATGCTTGTTACATAGTAATAAAAATAATCATGATTAAAACATCTTAGCCTTGATACTAGTTGATATATATATATGGGGGGGGGAGTTTACCTAGCAGTAAAATGAAAATAAGTTTTAATTTATTTATTATTATGTTTTAAGTAGGACATTTGGAATGTCTGTGTCTAGGAGTATATTTTTAATTTACAAGACCTAAGAGATATTTAACAGTGTAATTCTGTTCTAAAATATGTAACTACCTGTGAAATACTTGTTGGAAATTATTTTATTGGCTATCAGTAATAAATGGACATGCTTTGCACATCTCCTTTAGAAGTCATTTTCAGGAAATTAAGTTGTTCAGCTTGGCTAGGGCATAATATTCAAATAGTTGAAGAGTTACTGTAAAGTTACTGCAAGATGTAAGTGTAGAGGAAAATTATTTCATTGGCTGCTTTAAAAGTGAAATGTAGTTAGTAAAACAACTACAGCTATAAGGTAAAATTCAGGGAAAGCAAGGAGAAATAGCTTCTTGAAAGGAAGAGCTGAA
>JANHFX010027962.1:17495-29850 GCA_027560015.1 Chloroceryle amazona
ATGTCTGTGTCTAGGAGTATATTTTTAATTTACAAGACCTAAGAGATATTTAACAGTTTAATTGTATTCTAAAATATGTAACTACCTGTGAAATACTTGTTGGAAATTATTTTATTGGCTGTCAGTAATAAATGGACATGCTTTGCACATCTCCTTTAGAAGTCAGTTTCAGGAAATTAAGTTGTTCAGCTTGGCTAGGAAGTGACTCAATGGGAATAATATTCAAATAGTTGAAGAGTTACTCTAAAGTTACTGCAAGATGTAAGTGTAGAGGAAAATTATTTCATTGGCTGATTTAAAGGTGAAATGTACTTAGTAAAACAACTACAGCTATAAGGTAAAATTCAGGGAAAGCAAGGAGAAATAGCTTCTTGAAAGGAAGAGCTGAAGCAGACTGGGTAAAGTGCTTGAAAATTTGCTGTAGGAAAAGCAGTAAGAGCATTTATGGCATTTCACTATTGAATCCCATGTCGTTTCATAACCCCTCTGTCACTAGGTAAATGCCACTTACCTTGATGGCTTCAGAGCTACTGCTGTCTGTCCAGTGGGAGGTCCAAAGGCAATACAAAAAGGAAAACGCACCGCGGAAAGTATTCTGCAAAGGTTCGTATTCGAGTCTTGGAAAGGGTTTCTTTCTGGAGATGATGAGAACAGAACTGTGGCATGTGATGGGCAACCATATTAACCTTGTGAGAACACTAGAAGATTATAATCTTCTGATTTGGAGGGCATTTCAAGACTTAAAGTAGCCTGTTTAGGAAACCTGTCTTCCAGACGTAACTACAGCTACACTTGACAGAGTGAGAATGATGTCAACTACTGTTGAAAATTGGTGGCATTATAGTGGAAAGAAACCCAAAATAATCAGGGGGAAAAGCTGCAATTCAGGTTAAAATTTACTAGGTGCCAGAGAGAAACCCAAATAAAAGTAGTTTTCACTAATTTTCACAGAACTTTAAGTCAAAAATCTTAGTGCTATGAAATGTAGGCAGTTTACCAAGGTGGGTGGGTTTTTTTTAAACAATATTATCTTAATACCTTGTAAAATATGACCTAATGATTTTGTTCATTAGAACAATTTTACAATTGTAAGACAAACTTTGTCATCCTGCCCTACCAGTGTATTTGGGCAGGGAGAGATTCCTCTTAAATATAATTCCATATCCTCATGGAAGTCTGAGAATTAACTCAGCCCAAATCTTTCTAGTTCTGAGATCTACCTCTTTGTGCCATCTTTTATCCATCCTTCCCCCTGTCCTCTTCCAGAGCCATGCAGCAGGTACACTAGGATAGACCCCTGTCAGAAGTGCAGGGTTTACTGTGGACTTTAGAGTGACTTATTGCTCCTGTGCCCATGTGTAGCACTGTGATGAAGAGGGAGCTATGTGACTTCCCTCAGGAGTCAGAGCAAATGAGAGCAGGCTGGGCTGGGATGTGTAATTCAGCTGTGGAATCCCTTCCCTTGGAGTTGTGCAAATGCTGAAAGGCTCTGCGTTCAAGAGGAAAAAAAAAAACAACGAAGCAAAAAAACCTCTTCAAGAGCTGTTAAATACAAGGATTGAAGGCCTTGAAAGTCTCCAAAAAGCAATCTTAGTGGAAGCTAGGTGATTACTTCAGAAAAAAAGAGTAGTATATGTTCCCTTGGGCATCATTTCAGACTGGACTACATGAATCTTTTTGCCTGACTGAAACAGCTTGTGCTGCTGCTGCCTCCACGACTGCAAAAAAATGAGTTCAGCCTGCTTACTGTGCTGTCCTGAGTAATCCTCAGGAGAGGACTGATGGGAGATAGCCAAAGGCTGGTTAACTGGCTCAAGAAGTGTCCTCTAGGCCATGAAGCATACCTGGAACAGCAGTGGCTTGTTCTGTGTGGTAATCACAATATACAGTCTTACCTAGTGGTATATTCTTCTTGCACGCAGTCTTCAGTTCTGATCGCTGTCAGAAAGTCTTCTGTCAGCAACCACATCTCTTTAGGAAGTTCTGACTTCAGTCTCTCCACCAATTAATTCACAGGGTGTCAGGGGTTGGAAGGGATTCAGTTGCACAGGTCAGATAAGTTGACAACCTAAGACATGAAGCAGCTCTGGCAGCTTGTAATGTGACTTTTTCCACTTCTTTTCATACCCTTCTCCTTTATTTGTTTGTTCATTTTTTGGAAAGCAGGAGAGATTTGGCAGTATTTGTGTGAAGAAGTCTCTTTGGGGTAGTGTTTGGTGTCCTTTGGTTTTTTTTATGATTCTCTGTTGCATTACAAAGGCACACGAAAGGACTAAAAAATTACCCACCAAACATATTTTTGAATGCTAGTAACTTGAACTGTGATGTTTGGAGATAAATAACCTAAAATAACACAGATGTAGTTTGCAGACAGAGTTTGTGGTCGTCCACTTAAAGATGGCTTCATCTGTGGTATGTGGGCCACCTTCATCTCTACAACACTTAGAAAATGACATGGTGTGCCCAGGTACCATGATAGTATTTACAACAATAATGATTTATTAACAGTGTCTTCAAAATGTTTCACTGAGGGGAAAATACTTTTCTCATCAGTGATAAAATCTTTCTACAGCTAAAAGGGTGCCAGACCAAGGTCTGGAGAAACCAACTTAGGTGCTTCAGAATTTAACTTATTTTTCCAATATGTAACATGTTAAGAAATTGGGACTATTTTTAACCATTGAATTCTTTTCAAAAGTTTTTTCTAACTTGCTTTACTGTGTTTTGTTTGGGTTTTTGTTTGTTTGCTGTTTGGGTTTTTTTAATTATTTATTTTACATTCTTCATTTTGGGCTTTGTATGATTTTTTTTTTTGGTTGTGGGCTGTTTTGTTTGGTGGTTTGATTTGGGGTTTTTTTTTAGTTATTTGTGTTTTTTTTTTTGTTGCTGTTCCCATTTTAATTTTAGTCATTTTCACTTTTACTGCTTGAGAGTTGAGCTGTTTCACCTGAATTTTTGAGAACAGTCTATTTAATCCAAACTTAATATTTGCCAAAACAGTATTAATTCCTGGCTCTCTTAAATCAGTGGCTGTTTTCCTGATGTGTAAATCCCCATTGTTAATCCCCATTGGACAATCCTGGCATTCAACACAGGGTGCTTTTGGTGTAAACATCCATCTAGAAAGAGTTTGAGGGATTTCAGTGCCAGAATGGAAAGGCATGAATAATGAAGAAACGTTCTCTTTAAAACTTAACCTACTTTTTGACATTTGAGTCCTATATTCATTAATCCCAAATAAATACCTGAAAGGTTTGATTGATTTATTTACTGGTCATGGGTGCCTGTGATGTAATGAAGAGGTTTCAGGTATCGATCGGTAGTCCATAATGCCTGGGAGCAACAACAGAGCTAAGAACTGAATTACCAGTGTGAAAACCAGGATGGCTGCATAGACTGTAATTGCATTTCAAGCTGTCTCTGTTTTAAAGGTAAAAGAGGGAGCTGAAATCCATTTATTTGCCTTTTAAATAACTTGATTTTAGGCTCAGTTTGAAACCTAGGGTTAAATTCAGAGTCAGTAATTGCTTGATTTGTAGTATTCAGATATATTTGTTTAGTGTTAAGTATTCATAGTGACAGCTAACTCCTGTGGACCACACAGGGCTACTTCAGACAATCATTCTGAGGCAGTTTACTAATTGAAAAAAAAAATCATCTGTTGCAGGACTCGTCTTATTTTCAGTCAGCTTGGGTATGAAGATTACAGTGCAGTTAACATACAGGTTTTAGGGTCTGAAGATACATATGGACCTCATGCTAGAAGGAGTATAGATGGTGTAAGTATTCAGTGGAGTGTTCTTAAACTTTTACTGACCTCTTTTAATCTCTCCATATTGTTATCTTTTCCACAACTTTAAAGGAAGTCACGATCATCTTGGGAATTTCACCCCATCATCTTGCAAAGAATCCGGTGTCGCTACTTAGTGGACAAAATTAACACTGACCTGGTCTTTGCAGTATTAGGTCTTGCAGAAGCCCTGATATGAAATCTTACAAAAATGTTGTTGTAGTCTGTGCTAATGTTGTTCATCTAAAGAAATACCTTCATATAAAAGCTCTTACGAGGTAGACTTTGATTGCATGAGACCACATTATAAAGATTGCAGAGCCAGGAAAATGCAGACTTATTGTTGCCTGTTAACTTGAAAAGCATCTGTGAGTATTATTTGTGAAACAATCTTCAACTGTATAATGCAGCTGTTTTTTGACTTAATAAACTCCCATGTAAGAATATGAATGATGGCCATAGCCACGGCAGCTGTGATACTCATGGTCTGTTCTTCCTAATCTACAGTATGAAAGTCCTGTTTGAAGGCAGAAGTCTGTAAATCTTGTCCTCGCTAGAGCCACTTTAAATATTTAGACAGTTCAGTTTGTTCCAAAACAGTAGCATTTAATTCTTCTTTGTCAATGCTAGTCTTGCAAAACTGAGTTCAGCTTGATCTTAGGAGTGCTAACACTTAAAATAGCTGACAGATTTTATGTATAGGAAACGTGAAGGTGATGTGGAGAAAGACAGTAAACTTGTCACTCTAGAATTGTAACTGTTCTTAGAAACTGAGCAAGTTTTATCCGTGGCTCTTCAGTTTGGTGCTTGAGCTTTGGTTTCGTTCTGCACAGCAGCAAAGTTGCTTCCTGAGAAACGAGCTTTATAATGTGGTCTTTTTCCTTTTACAGCCATAAGCCCTGCAATGTTAAGTGTTCTACTGAGACTGCAGAGTCAAAATTTTGAAACATAGGAACAGCTGTTGAACTTGTCTGTGCTCTGTTCATACCAGCTCTTTATGATGATGTGTTGTAGTAGATTATATAATTAAATAGCTACATAGGAAGTTTTCTGTCTCATATAGAATGAATAATAATTTCAAAAAGAGCAATTTCTCCTTCCTTATTGTTCTGTTTCCCTTGCTTATGGTACATGAAATAAATTTTCCAGTTGATATTTGTAGTACTTTCCATATTTCCAGCCTCAACTCCCAGCCCTTATATTAAATAGGGCATCACCTCCATTGTGTGTGCTTCCTAAACGTGCCCAAAATAGGATGTGAAAGCTGAGGCTGAAATAGAGGAAATTGCTCTGTTGCCTTCCCCCTTCAGCCAGTTCCTCTAACAGTCTAGAATAAAATAACCAGAGAGGTCTTCATCTGGAAAGCATCCATAGTAGCTTCAGGAGAAAGGGGTGGGGAGTGGGCTTTGCTTTTACGTTTAAAATACAAAGTCATAGAAGCCAAAGGAAAACATCTGCCTGTTGGGGCTTCAGGCAGGAGCTACACAGTCTCTGAAAGGCTCTTTTCTCCCCAGTCTTTCCTTACAAAATTAGACACGGTTACTGGGGTTGCAGATGACAGCACTTGAAGCCAGAGCCATGTTAGGTAGTATATGACCACACAAGGAAAAAATTTCCTTCTTTGAAGATTCTAGCATCTAAATTTGAAGAGCAGAAGCAAAAATGCATATGAATAGTGAGAAAGGGTAAGCTGAAGACTATTTGGATCTCAGTGTAGATGTCTGGTGCGGCTGGACTAATTCTCATATAATCTGTCAAACTGGGTGCAAAGGTTTGCCTTTGCAACTGTGAAATCACCTTGTATCCCAGGCTCGTGTAGGCCTGTACGCTGTAGTCTGATCTGCTGCGTGGAGTATTAACTGTCCTGACAACACAGAATAGCTTGGAGAAACCAAGAAATGCTTGCCTCCTTCCCTGTCTTCATCCTCCCAACTGATGTTGGTTGCTCGCTGCTCCGATAGCTTGCCTTGGCAGCAGCAGCCCGGCGTGAGCAAGGAAGGGACCTGAATCAGCACTGCATAACCCTCCTGGTGGTTAATTTTTAATATCTCCTCCTCTGTGGTTTTTCTCTTGGGGAGGAAGAAGGGGTTATGATGAAGTTGCAGTGTCGTTGAGTTTATGGTTTAGAAATACTGGGTGTGTTTCGTGTTAAAGGTATTAATAGTACATAAGGTATGAGAGCTTGCTGTATAAAAACGGTGTGTGCTTTGTCTGTTACTTATCAATTAACCCTTTGCTAACCACTTTACAACACTTTAAGACTTGATGAAGTGTAACTTTGCTGCTTTTTTGGTTTAATTATGACATTGTAAGATAAATGACTTGAAAATAGCCCGTGTATCCAGTTTGATAGTGAATTCAACCACTCGGAACAAGATTCAGCTTATTATTTTTACAGACCATTGTATCTCTTATCTGTGGGCAAGGAAGTAAACCTAGAACTTAAATGGGAACTTAAATGGAGTGTTGGTACAGTTCAGAACCAGGAAGCAGATGTGAATGCACATGGATGTTTTCTGCAAGAGAATTTCCTATCGATCACTATTTGTTGTAATTTAATGGTAGCTTTGGGAACACTGAGTGTTTAAAAAAACAAAACAAAACAAAAAAAGGCAAGTGTTTGTGGCATGCCTGCATATTTTCTGTGGAGCAACAATTTTTTTTACAACAACCTAGTGAAACTTTTCTTTATAATTGGAAAACTGGTTGGTTTCTCATTTATAGATGTCCTGATAAGGATAATATTTCTTTATTCACAAAAGGCAATTTCTGTCCTTTCAGTGATATATGACCTGCTGGAATACTATAACCTCACGTATCTTGGCCTTGCAAAAGTTTTCTTTTACTGTTTGCCTACATGAGTATCAAAATAAGCTAATGTGAAACAAATGCTGCATGATGGTATCGGGGCAGCTATTTTCCAGTCTGGGAGCTTGGAGACTTGAGAAATGGGCTGTGTGTGCCTCCCTGTGAGCAGGCCTCCATAAAGGTACTTAAGAAAGATGAAAGCAATTATATTTATTATTATTGTACCTCTGTGTGGATAGCTACTAGAATAGAAAGGAGGGAAAAATGGCTTCATGAATATTTAGGACTTAGATTTAAACATACTAAACCAAGAGGACCCTTCATTATTGGGTTTTAGTTGATCACCAGTCAGGAAGTTTTCCTCCCTTGGTGTAAGCTGGCATAAGCAAGCTTGTTTGTCTTGGGATTTTGTTGTGTATTTGAGTTCAAATAGAGGATTTAGTAGGCTGCTAATGTAATAGTCTCTTTGGGATACTCTTACAGTAGCCAAAATGCTTGGCACAGCATATTACAGCATTTATGATAAATACCATTTCAACAGCTGCCACTAGCAAATACATCCATGCTCCTACATTGCTGAAGTTACTTAAATTCCTGAAAGTGACTTGAGATTTTTAATGTTGACATGCTCAACAGTATTGCTTTGGGGAAAAATGTACTGTTTATACACAGGAAAATGATACTAATATACAAGATACCAGTAGTTCAAAAGCTTAATATTCAATTTGTGGTTTCCTGTAATGGTTTTAAACAATGCAGCTTTACAGAAATACGGGCACTGGAGTTAGGAGATGTATTAAAAGATGGGCAGTTTAGGAGTTCAGATCCAGCATGGAGTTTTTCAGATTATTTTGAAGAGGGGGGAAAAAAAAAACCCAACCTGTTTTATTTTGTTTTAAAATGTTGAGTTGAGTCTTAATTTTGGGGATGGGAAGAAAACAGTTTATTGTGATACTGTCAGATTTACTGGAATTCTCGTGAGTACATTTGTATTTTGTTAGGTGTAATAGCCTACCATTTTTCACTGCCAATTTTATGAATTGACAATCACTTCAGGTAGTTCTAGAATTGTTTTCACATGGCTTCTAGTTCTTGAAATCGGGGATACTCATTCAACTTTGGGTAGTGAGTAAATGTTACAAGATACAGTAAGAAGGTTGAGGCTGGGGTTTGTTTTACCACAACAATTATTACATCTGAGGACAAAAGCTGGAGTAAATTAAGTATTATATAGTATATTATGTGAAGGCATCATATATGCATATTAATTTAGTGGTATTGCAAACACCAGGCATAGATTCAGAAGGGCTTGCAAAATCCATTTGTTCTGTCTTCCAGGAAAATGTCCTCTTCAGTATCCTAAGTAGCTCTGTGTTCAATTTTCCTTTTATACATTTTCAGTAGAACAGCTGCCAAATCTTGTAGGTAGAGAGTGTTGAAGTCCTCTGAGCTCTGTAGGATAACAAATGCAAACCTTGGTTTGTTTTTCAGTCTTTCATGAAATAGATTCTTTCCTACTGACATTAAAAAGGACATAAACACTGTAAGATGTCCCCTGCTGTCTTGTAGTCAAAATCCAACTTTTTTGAATTGCTCATGGATTTCAGTAAGCCAAGACTTTCACATCAGGTTACCAAAGAACCCTTAGAAACTTTATTTGTGCTCATTAAGGCACACACACAAAAAAAGCTGAGAGAAGAGCGAGCTTGCTGCACAACTCCATACTTGGACTAGTGCTGTGTGAGAAACTCCTGCCCCTGTGCAGTTCCATTTCATGTGTGTGATGGAAATTGCTGTGCTTGTGCTTTGGGACAAGAGGTGCTTAGGGACAGACTCGTGTTTTGAGCAGATCTCGCATTTTGAGAGGTTCAAAGGGAGACCAAAGGAGGTTCTTACTGCTGGGTGCAAATTACTGAATCAGTACAGTCTTTGCCCTCAGTGAGACCTGATGTTCACTTTAAGACTTCTGCCACTGTTGATTCCAGTGGTAGATCTGTTAGGGTAGAAAAGGGATTTTCACAGAAGTAAAGTAAGTGGGAGGGGGTGCTTATGTGCAAGGGCAGCTGCATTAGTCAGGGTTTGGTTTATCTTTAGAGGACTCTGCTCTCTTCTCTGGAGATGTGGTGGGGTTCACAAGTTCCATTCTCCTTTTTAACTCACAGGGATTAGGTTTGGATTCTTTTCCATGAGTGGATTTGCCTACCTCTTGATTTTAAGAGAAGTAAAGCTGGCTTTCTGACTTGACCCAAGAGTATTCTCAGTGCACTTAAAGAGGAGGAAAGTTTGTTCTCCAGAGAGTCAAGCCAAGTATTTAGTTTTCTTATAAAGTATTCTTAGTTACAGTACTTGATCCTTTGACAATGGTGGAGAAGCAGCACAGTATCCTAGCAGTCTGAAATAGCCAGTCATTCATTTCATGGTAGCAAAATAAGATAATGAAACATTAACAGAAAATTATAGTGATGCTGGATAAAAAGTCACTGAATGAAAGCTGGAGTTTGTAGCAGTGAGCACTAAACATTTCCATTGGCTTTAACTTGAATGGTGAGCTACATTTATTTTTCAGTTTGGTAAATTTAAATGATGATCTGCATCTAAATTAATCTGTTTTCTACCTTTTTTTTTTGAAGCAGGGTCCTCGAGAAGCTGTTATTTGGCTTGCTGTACACCATAAGCAAAAAGAAGCTGTGGAAATCTTCTCCAGAGAGATTGCACCAGCTGGAACTGGCATGGGTAAATATTAACATCACTATAAGAATGTTAAAGTTATTTTGGGGTTTTTTTTTGTGATTTGATTTGGGTTTTTTTCCCTGAGCATGACTAGCAGCCAAAGACTTTGTCATGTTGAGCTTCATTGTGCTGTGCATAGTGGAATCATGAAAGGTATTTCTATTTGGTGTAGAAATAGGACATGAAGCCTTAGGAAAATGATAAAAGGAAAGTTCTGGAAGTCCACCTTTATGTTCCTTTGAGGCTCTTTACCCATCTGTGGTTGCTACTCTCCCATCCTGCCTTTTTTTCCTTTTCATTTGTCTTTCTTTTCCCACCCCCAGTGACACTGATGTGCAACGATGTCTTATTCTTTTTTTACCATGTTATTAAAAGTCAGTAATGCTCTTAGATATTAACAGCAATAAAAATGAAGGACCTTATTTACCTGGTGAAAATTTATTACAGTGTCTGGCTCTAACATCAGAGTTTATAAAGAGCTGTGCAGGATGAGGGTTTTGAAGGGTCTCTTCAGCACTTAGCCACCTGATGTCACTGCAAAGGTGTTTTTGTACACATGACTGTACTTCAAACCTGTTTGTGTAGGTAATTAAAACTTTCAGATACACTTCAAAACCTTTAATGCAATGCTGCAGTGAGAATGCTGACACCAGCTTATTTTTTATTCAGTGTATATGCACTACCCAACTTAAATTCTGATCCTGAACTCTGAAGTCTTAACCTCAAATGAATCTGCCTTTAGCATTTGATTTTGTATGAAACAGTGGTGTACTGCAAGCATTGCACAAGTCATTTTTTAATTGACTCGTGAGGTAAAGTCAAAATACTGGGATTTAATTATGCCATCTTACTTTTGAGTGTATATAAAAATAGTTGTGTAAGGGTCACCTAGTGTGAAATGATTGATGCTGTTGTTTATGACATATTTGGACAAAAAACCCTTCACATTTTTTTGTGTGTCATTGGATTCTCTTGACTTTCTAGGAGGACTTACTGTTGATTAAGGACTTTGTTTTGTGTGGATGGAGTGGGTTTTTTTGTTGTTGTTTTGGGGTTTGTGTGGTTTTTTTGGTTGTTTTTTTTGGGGGGGTGGCATGGGGTGTAGGGGGTGATCTCCTCTTAAGTGTCACCACCGTATCCATCTCAATTTTTATATAGCAAATTATATGCTGTGCTTACATTAGGAATACTCATCTCACTTTTATTATCCATTTAATATTTGGACAGCTTATTTTGAGGACTCCAGACCTCAGATATTTTGTAATGGCTTCTGTTTAACTTATGGAAGAGAATATATTGAGGATTTACATAGGACTTCAAAATGAAATTGCATGAGCTTAACCTGACTCTCAACTTGCCCAGCAAATCTGGAATCCTGATTAATGGAGTGGTGGGTAGATACAGCCTTGCACTTAAGGAGCTAATAAACACTTCATTTCTGTGGATTCCAAATTGTACCAAAGCGTGGACAATTGTAGCCTTTGTAGAACGTGGTCATGTAGAACTAATCAGGAATATTAATTGAGATCATTCTAAAAGATTTTGCAGTTCTGAAGGCTGTTTAGTACTTCAGCATTTGGCATAGATGTAAGTTGCTTCTAAAGAGTGGTTTTCCTAATGAATGAGATGGTATTTTCACAGCTGGACCAAAATACCATTCCTATAATTAGTTAAGGATTCATAATTGAAATAGTTTCTTCTTTTTCATTATTCAAGTAGACTATGTAACATACCTGAAAGTGAAAATCTATACTTATTATTTATGTATCCATAGACAATCCCTTAGAAAATATCTCTTTGAACAAAGAAAAGCTGGGTGGATTTTAACACAAGTGCTTCTTTGTAAGATATGAAACTAATGGACATGTTCTCGTCCACCCAAATTCTTCATCTGTGCCTCTTCTTTCATAGCTTCAACTGTTTAAAACATCCTGGAGCATTCATTCTCAAGGGAAAAAAGTCTGTTTCAATTCCTAGAACTACTGTTAATGAGCAATAATGGGAAAGAGCATGTTTCTGGAATCATCTGCTGATAAATAGCACTTTTGCTTGCCAGGTGTGGGACTGCAGCAAGGTTTTTGGCCTCTGATGTAAATTACTAGTGTCAGAGGGTATCAGAGCTGTTTACTGACATGCTTCTGAGTGCTTGAACAACCCCCAACATAGTAATTTTTTTAATTCATTGAAGATACATTGAGATTGCTTCTTTCATTTGCTGTCGTGTAGGTGATTTTCCATATTCCCTGCAGAGAAAAACACTTGAGTATGCAGAGAAGGGTCAGATCTGGGCTCGAAATGCTTAGTGGGCTGCTTGTTGATGTGGAATACTTCTAAAGCACTGGTTATGAAGAGTGTCACTGTCTCTTCTTTTCTTCTGTGAGACTTGGCAAAGAAAAAAATGCTTAACTCTGCCAAACAATAATTAGCAGTGTTCTAATAACCAAATCAGCTTAATGATGCTTGGTTTCTGATAGCAATGTAGGCTGCCAGAATTCACTGTGAAGAGCAGTACAAGGAATGCCTGCTGCTTAATTTTCTTAAAACAAGCAGCTCCATAGCCCAGGCTTAAATTAAAACTCTTCTTGGATAGATGTGTGAGCCAGAGCTGAGAGGACTGTTGTCCCAGGTGAATAAGAACAGCACCTGGTGGTCATTTCCCACCCCCTTCTCCCTCGGGATTTTCCTCCCCAACTGTTTCACTGGGCCATTTTTGCAAATGATTACTGTGTGACAGCTTCAGCAAGAAGCAGAGCGTGCCCCATGAGATGTTAGATCCCTCTTACAGGAGGGATGGAGTGTCCAGAGGCAGAGAAGAACCCAGAACTCAAACCTTCTGTATCCTGAGTAAGTGCTGTGAGCAGCTGAGGTGTCTTTGTACAGTACTGCAGCACTTGTCCTTGATGGGCACTGAACACAAATCATAGAATGCATTGGGTTGGAAGGGACCTCCAAAGGTCACCTAGTCCAACCCCCCTGCAATAAGCAGGGACATCTCCAGCCAGGTCGGGCTGCTCAGAGCCTCAGCAA
>JANHFX010027962.1:38033-48880 GCA_027560015.1 Chloroceryle amazona
TGCCCAGGGAGGTGGTTGAGGCCCCATCCCTGGAGCCATTCAAGGTGGGGCTGACAGAGCTCTGAGCACCCTGCTCTCAGCAGGGGGTTGGACCAGATGACCTCTGGAGCTCCCTTCCAGCCCAGACATTGCTCTGTTTCTACAGTAAATATGAGCTCTAGTGTTTTGAAGATGGCATTAACCATTCTTTTCTGCATTTCATTTCCATTTCCAGCACCTGGCCTCACTGGAATTGTTGGAGGACGCCCCAGAGTGTAAGTGACCTCGTGCTGATTAACTTGGTGTCACGTGGGATTGTAGTGCTTCTGCCACCCACCATCTGCTTCCCCACCTTGAAACAGCCACCACAGAAGCAACTGAAGTCTTTCTGTTCTGTGCTTAATAACTGATAACAAGATAAATAGTGGGTGCTCCGAGATACATACAGAAGTAGTAAACCTCTATTGAATTATGCACAAGAAACTGTAGATAAATTTCCAGTAGCTCTGTGTAACTGGCCTAGGCATCCTAGTGTGGGTAATGACCTCAGTGTCGTGAAGAGCATTCTTTGTCGAGAAAATATTTGGTATTTTGGCTACTTCCTCTTGTACAATTTTCTTTTTCTTATTTTCCTAAACAAAAATCTTACTGAATAATGAAGTTAATGAATTTATTTCTCAGTTTTTTCAAAATTGTTTGGAAAACCATTGCTAATCGTGGCTAATAAGCTTTTGATTTCCCAAGTGTATGATGGATGAGCAGTCTGAAGATGATATTTTCATTAATTTCTGAGTAAATGCCTTTTATCCTTGTTGTTTTACATGTCCAGGTCTCCAGTTTTGAAGCCATTTTTCTTCTATTATCCCAAAAGCAATGTTCAGGTAAGACTGCTTAAATCCTGCTCTCTTCTCTTTCAAATAATTTGAAATATTTTGCTGACTCTGGCATTTTCGAGTGACTTTGATTCCTAAAACTGCAAAAGATTTTGGTAACTTTTATTTAATAAATAATTAGTCCCAGAGACTAATGTTATTCCCACAGGAAGCTTTACAACAGTAACTTTACAACCTGCTACCGTTGCAGTTTGATTGCTGTGGATTTGGAAATACCTCACATCCCAACTGAACATCTCCTTTGGAGTTCCTGGAATTGTAGCTTTTAGTGATTTTTACTGCATCTGCAAAGAATGCTTATGAAAATGACATCTTTTTTTTTGGAAAGTTAACAGTCCCTCTTTAAAGAGAAGATGATTGGATGTTTAGAGATTAATTCTGCAAACCTGGACACATCTTCTGACTTTTTTGGGGCGTCTACATTTTGTATATCCTACTGGAAAGAAGAATTAAAATCAGTTCCTTTCCAGATAAGAGAGCTGAGCCTTTTCCTTCCAAACACCCTGCCTGTAAAAATAGGATTAGTAATTTCTGCTCTCACTTGTCTGGCAAAACCCAGTAAAATTATGGGAGCCCGGGCGACTGTTGGGATGAGTCACTGTGAATGGGATTTAGCTCTGTGTCCCTCTTCAGTTGATAACACCACTCTCAGCAACTGATTGTCAGAAAGCACTGTTTCATTTCCAGTTCTTAACCTGGGACAAGTAACTTAGTACAAATAAGAACAGATGTTACATTTTTCTTTGAGTAGTGCTCTGCATTAGTGGGAAATAATATAAGATGAATTTACAGAGGAGATGCCACTTGGTTATTAAAACTAAGTTTGTAAAGTGTGTTTAGTGGAAAAGCATTTAAAAAATAACCTAATTTAGCAGGGAAAGATAGCAGTGTCTCCTCTCTTCACTAGAGAAAATCAAACTCCTTGCTCTACATAACCAGTCGAATGATTGCACTGTTAGGCTGCTAACCAAGTGCCATGTGACCCATCCCTCTTGGACTGGGGTCATTTTAAAGGTTGCATAAAAGAGTGGTGTGATTCAAGTCCTTGATTGAAAGTTTTAGCCCTGTATTAACACCAAGTCAATCTCTTTTTTCTCGTGTTCAAAAAAGGGAGAAAAATTCCAGCAAACCTACTGAAGGCAAGAACAGCTTGTCTGAAACACTTTCATATTTTAATCTTTGTCTTGCATAAGCACTGAAGGCCTTTGCTCACTACTTGCTATTCCCCAGTAACAATCTGAAGAAAGAGGGCTGAGTGCTGACAACTGAGCACTGATAACTGCTGCAGGGAAGTTGCTCTGTATTGTTTTGCTGTTGCAAGATAACCTGATTGTATATCTAAATCTTTAGTACTGGGAGTCCTCCAATACAGATAAAATGATGCAGTTAATTTTTCTACGTGATCGCGTTGTGTGATTTTAACCAGGGAAAGCTTTGCTTACATCTGAGGTGAATAGCCCAAACAGCTAATGAAATAACACTCCTGACTATGTGTTTGTTCAGATTTACTGGGGGGGGGGGCACGGGGGTGCTGTTGTAGGGAGAGCTCATCATGCAAAATGAACAGCATGGAATTTCTGTAGTTTGTCTTTCATCTCAACATAACCCCCCAAACCTCTGTATTACTTTATTTTTTTGTAAGTTGCTTTCACAAAATCTATTTGAAGATGAAAATAGGATCCAAAGAGAAGTTTGTCACTAATACGGACAGTGACATGAAGAAGAACAGGTGATTATAGCTCAGAAGAGCTGGAAGCTTTCAAGTTTTGGGAACCAACTGTCAAAGAGTTCTGATGCAAAAGTCGATGCTACTGCGTATAGAGGGAGATGGAAAGGCAGAAATCTGTCTTCCTACTGGAGAGAGGGTTTTCTGGATTTTTATGCTTTCTTTTTCCCTGCATGTAGATGTCTTTTAGGTTTGTAATGGATCTTTTATCATTATTGTGACTTCTAGAAAGGGAGCAACAGACCCTTATCTGTACAGCAGTTGCTGAGAAGGTGCCAGATCAATACTTAATTAGAAATATGCTTTAGTCACACTGCATTTCTAATTTGATGGTTTGAAAATGTTTGGTTTTGTTTTTTTTTTTCCAGATCAGCCTCTTCTTAAATGGGCAGCATGTTGAGACATTTGAGGAGGATCTCACATTTACATCAGATGAGGTTGTTTGTTCTGATCCACCTAAAATCAGCAGTGAGTTGAAAGGTACGTTCACCTTTTAATCTGGGAATGTATTTTCTATCTTTGTCCTGGAAAATCATCAGCACAGTTGTGTTCAGAATGCAGACTTACAGAATGCTTAGCATTTGGCTACTTGAAATTTGGCCCTGTTCCATCCAGTAACCTTCACGAGATGATGAACAAGAATGGGAGCAGCCTGGAAATGGTGACTTGTAAGGAAAACACTTAAGCTACTGATCCAGCATCACAACTGCTGTGTTGCTGTGAGACTTGTCTAACCAAATTCACTGCAGAAAGAAAAGAAGAAACTTGAGAAGGGCAAATAGAGATGAATGGAGCAGGTCAGGAGGTCTGCAGTGGAGAGGAAGTGTTCAATCAGAGTTGTTCAACAAGCCAGGGTACTAGGTGATGGGTTATTGCAAAATTTTCTATTCTTTCTAATGGCAGAATTACCCACACAGTATTTCTTAATGTGTAGCACACCTCATCATTCCCTTTTGGTCCAAACAAGACTCTCTTTCTGACCCTATTCCAGATCACCAGAGAAATAAATGGCAGAATTAATTCTAAAGCTGTAGGTAGATATTTTCAAACCTAAATCAGGTGAATGTACCTAAAGATGACTTGTTAGAAATATTTCTGAAAATAGTACTACTGCTGAAAGAGTAATTGAGGTATTTAAGTCTGTGTATACTCCAAAAAAGAATGTTGTGAAGGAACCAATATGCTCAGATTTATCCTGGATTCCAGATAGAGGTGAATAGTTATTTCTCAAACCCAGTAACTGAATACAGTGTTACAACAAAGTCAGTAGGAAGCCTTCTGTATCATGAACTGCACACATGACTGCGTGTTTATTGCTTTTTGAAAGACAAGAAACAAGCTAAACTCTTGGGTATATTTTTAGCTCTTTGTCTGTTGCAAATCTCATGTCACACCAGAGTGTCTCTGATACCTAGGAGCTCCCAGGAGGCCAGTGGGAGATTCATACCAGCCAACTGGGCGAGTTGAATAATGGGATGTCATTGTTCTGTTTAATCAAGGAGTTAGTAAAGCTCCTGGTATTTATTCCTCTTTTTTTTTTTTCCCCCCAAGGTGACTACAATATTGGAGAAACAAAAAGCTGTTAGACTCCCCATTGCCTTCGTATTTGAGAAAAGTGTGGGAGGTGTGTGCTGACATCAGCATTTAACTACTGAGTTCTTCATGCTTTATTCAAATAAACCCCCACTTTGGAGGGACAGCAGAGCTCTTCTAGTTGTTTCTCCCAAGGATCTCTAAACTTTTGCCCTTAATTGTAAATAGGAATGTTTTCCTTATGTGACTAAATCCTTACCTACTTCTGTCTCTTAACGCATGGACAGCAGGGATGAGAAATAGTTACTGTAAAAGAGTAACTTCTGCTGAAACATTTTCTGTCAGCATTTAAAGGAGGGAAGTATTTTTCTTAGTTTCGTGGTTATCTTAAGTGTAAGGGACTGTTAGTTGTCTTTGAATAGATAAGAGAAATATGTGAAAATGGATTTCAAAAATGCTGCTAGATGTGGTTCTGGGAGGGTGGAATCTGAATTTACCATTTGCCCTAGCTTCGAAGGGCATTCTTTTGTAGATTTATTTAGGATGTTTATTAAATGAAAACATTTTCCTGATAAACAGATCATGAAAGATAAATCAATTAGGGTGGTAATAAATGAGAACACCAGGACACTGTCTTGAACTGGTTTTGTTTAAAGGGAGGCTGTCAAAGACAGTCTGTAAAACATCTGATGGTGGAAAGACTTTTAGCTTACACGATTGAAGCATTTGGTCATACTTCAGCCCTTGAAGAAGCACTACATTCTTTTCTTTAAATTTGAATGAATTTATTACAACCAGTATGACTTTGGTCTTGTCCAAAATGAACAATGAGCTTTAGCTGGATTTTTTTCTCTCAATTGAGAGGTTTAATCAAAACTAATACTCCCCAAAGAAATAAATAAATACACCCTTTCATATTTTCTGCCAAATTTCGTGGCACACTTCTGCTTGTGTTTTTTCTGGAAGTGAACATGAAAAAGACTGAGCATCAAGTTCAAAACAAACATCTTGTCTCAGCTCTTTTATTTACTTTCACCATTTCACATTTCATCGGTAAGTCTCGGGAGCACGAAGAACTGTTGTGCCAGAATAAACTATAATCACTATTTTAGCTCATGTTTGACAGCTACCTGATAGGTTATAAAACTTTAGGTCTTAATTAAAGCAGTTTAATGCTGATACGTTGTTGTTTGGGGTGTGCAGAGATGTTCTTTCTGATCCAGCAGAAGAGGTTGCTGCAGCAAGCCCCTAGTTGTTTTTGTTTTCCTTGTTGCCACTCGGATGTGCCAGCAAAACTACTCTTGTAAGGGATCTGTTTCAACCAAATAAGTAACACGAATGAAGATAAACTACACAAAATGCATGGGATGTTGTAGTGAAGACTTTTTTGTCCATCTCCCACCCCCTATCCAAATAAACTCTTGGGATCTCTCCAGCTGCCAGTGCCATAGACTTGCAGCCTCCCTTTTGTGATGGGGACGGTGAAAACTGCAGCCAGTAGGATCTGGATATGGTTTCTTTCCTACTGAGCTTTGCTAAAGCTCTTTAGGTCAACCTGAGGAGTCAGCAGTTCTCTGTGGGCAGGAAGGAGTTGAAGGTACTGATGATTTGGCTAGGGCTGGGTTTATCTGATAACCTGATAGAGCTGACGGAGTGTGTATCTACCCATGCCTTAATAGTAGGTGCACTTTAATTGAAATCACACCTGAACTTAACACAGTGTTGTTTGAGGTTTAAATATAATTTAAACTTTAATCCACCCTCCAGATACAAATGTCAATTGCTATAGTTACGCCTCTTAATGCAGTCTGCCTTGGGCCAGCATTCAGTGCCTAACCTCTCTAGTATTGGGCTCTTACTCTGGAAGATTCAAAACAAAAGCACAAAACCAGCACAGCGGTTGAGATCCTCAGCAGAAGCAATAACACCACCAAAAAGATAACACTTTCAAATTGCCTTGTGTCTTGCGACATGAAGTTTTGGTCGACCTCGTTCAGTCGCCTCTGGCTGACACCAGTGGCTGTGACACAAAGCAAAGCAGGAAGGCTGTGGTTTCCCTGCGTGGAATGTTCCCCCTGCTGGTGTCCAAGCAGCAGAGAGGGGGAGAGCTGCCACGATGGGAAAGTGACAGGAAGGGGACAGAGGAGAGGGCTGCTGAGGGGTGAGAAGGCTGCTGTGAGTCAGGAGCGTAGATGAGTCTGTTGGAGATGCTGGGACTGGAGAGCCAAGAATGTCAGGAGAGCTGATACAGGCTGGAAGGGAAGCTGGATCAGAGGAAAAACCGGCTGGGCACTGCTAGGTTCTCACTACCAGATACAACCTTTCTTTCAAGTTTCAGTATTCTCTTGCCCACAGCAAATAAGTGAAACTCAGTGGCAAACTTTGAATAAAGCTCATCCATCTTTACGTTCCTAACAGCTGGAAACTCCAATGCTCAGTTACAAAACTAAGATTGCCTTCCTATAGATAATTCATTTATGATTATTATTTGGACCTTTTATATAATACTAAGATACTTAGAAAATTAGTAACTAGAAATCTTGTGTTTCTTCTGTACAGTTCAGTAAGTAACTGTTAAAATAGTGCATGTGCAAGTGAGACACAAGCGTTGTCCTGCAAAGGAATCTTAAATTGTGATACTTTTCTGCAGAGCTCAGAATAAACAGAATTATCAGTAGCAACTACATGTATCTTCCACGTGCTCTGGAAGCAGAGAGATCTCCGTGTTAAGGGGACAAAAGTGGTCAGCTAGTCAAGAAATGACAAGTAGCTGCTCTGCCTCCTTTGGAAATAGCCCATTGCCTATTCTACAGTCAAGTGTAGTGAAAGAGAGGATGTCTGGCATGGCATTTGGCCCTAAAAGGGATTTGAGAGGTGGAGCAGGAGGCATCAGTTCTGTAACTTTGGCCCTCAGCCTCACCTCTTGTTCTCTAGACAGATGTTTCTTCCTCTGGGAAGAAAGCTTTGGAAGTGTTTCCAGCAGTGCTACAAGCAAGGCAGAAAGCATATGCTTAAAATGACAGTTCCTTCTTCAGAATGCTTTGGTATTTGTAGCCATCATTAAAATGTCTCCCTTTTTATATCCTGTAGATCTGCCAAGTGGACCCCATACGTACCGCTTAGAAGATCTTGCCTATACTAGAAGTGGAGACAAAGGCAACTCTGCAAACATTGGTATTTTTCTTTTCCTTCTTTCGTGAAGCGATGCAAAATTTTCACAAAGGAGTAATGTACCAAGTGCTCTTCTGATATTTCTTTTTTAAACTCTCACATCACTCGATTGTTATTTTTTTTTTCTTAATTGTCTCTCTGCTGAAACCCAAAAATAAAACAACGATGAAGTCAAGCTCCCCAAAGTTAAGAACTGTCTTCTTTTTAAGGTTTCCTTTACACATTAGCTGCTACTCCTTTACGTGGCTGTGTTACATAATGTCTTGGTTGTCTGATCATCTCTAATACCTCCAGACAGGAATTTTTTAATGCATATACAACTAAAATATTGACAGTGTTAAGAACTAGCAAAGTTGTTCTTGCATATAAGAGGTTTTTATTCTCTTGTTAATCTAAGCAGTGTATTTTAGTGTGCAGTCTCTTTACATTGATTGTGCTGCTTCTTGCATTATTTAATAACTCCTTCTATTCCTTACTTCTGCATGCAACAATTGGCTCTCTTACTTGTTGGAAGATGAGAGCGTGTGGTGTTGAAAGCTCAGTATGAATTAAAGGTGCGTTTTGGGACTTGGTTGCTCTTAGCTCTTGTGCTAAAGCTGATGAATTTTGTTTGTGTTTATTTAGGAATGCAGCTTTCTTGTCCTTGATTGTGAAATGTTTTGGGGTTAAAGAATGAAAGACTGTAGAATTATTATTTTCTTTGCTCACAGTGCACTACTGTTGCAATATAGCATTGCCAAATCATGAATGATGCATAGCTAATAGCCTTCCTGAGATAGAAAGACACTACTACTTTATTAAGGAACAGCAATAACAATAAAACAAAATTGACCTCTAAGATTAATTAAATTAATTTAGCTTTGAACTCCGCAGATAAAAAAATCCCTTTGACACAAATTTGCTTTCCTGATACTGCCGTGGAACTTCAGCTTCAGCATAAAGTTATCTGAAGCTTATGAAAGCATATTTACAGCAATAAAAATGTAATTGAGATCCTGACATGTGAGAAATCACGTGCAAGGAGCGGGGCAAGGACCAAACCTTCACTCACTGATCTCGCCTTGTTATGGTTCATTGTGATTACTCCTCTAAGTCTTGGAGACCATTTAGGGGAAGAGAGCTGCCTGGGGCTTGTTGAGATGTTATTCTTTAGGTGTTTTCCAGTGGCAGAGTCTGCTTGCAGTCAGAGAAACTCCTTAGTCTGGGAGAATTCTTTCATGTCATGCCCCATAGTATCTCTCTACTAACAGAGGGAAACCTGTCATACTCATTTCTTACTCAGGAGCTCAGGAAAGAGGATCCATGTGTAGAGTTTCAGTTAAGAGGAGGATCTCAAATCAGCTTTGAAAGGAGAAATGCAAACTGTTTTTTACAGCTCCTATTCCAGCTAACACCAGTTATACCTTAACAGGTGTGATAGCACGACATCCCCTCTACTATCCATACCTAAAGAAAACTTTGACTGCTCAAGCCCTGGAGAATTACTTCCAACACCTTTTAGAGCAAGAAAATCCTGAAGAAGAACGAGTAACAAGGTGAGTATCTTGCTGATGGTTGT
Source organism: Chloroceryle amazona (assembly GCA_027560015.1). Classification (NCBI taxonomy): domain Eukaryota; kingdom Metazoa; phylum Chordata; class Aves; order Coraciiformes; family Cerylidae; genus Chloroceryle; species Chloroceryle amazona. The sequence goes on from JANHFX010027962.1 coordinate 46,894, forward strand.
ATGGTAGGTACATGACAGTGTCAGAAGTTACCTTAAGGTATGCTAACATAAATATTGCAAACCTGCATCTAATGTCTTCAGTACTTTTTTGTGTGCCATTCTTTGCCTTTTTAAGTAACAACCTGGGCAGTAGTCCTTGAAAAAGAACATGAACTTTGACCTCTCCAGAAGCTGGACAAAGGTAGTGAATCTCTTTATCCCCAAGGGATATTCCCAGAAGCAGCACATGAGTGTTGGGGCTATGTCTTTGTTGTACTCCAGTACAGAATGTCTCTAGAAATAACTTCTAATGTCCTTTGAGAAATGTTATCTTTCCATGGTTTCAAACCATTTGGAGACTGCAGGAGCCTTAGGAACTGAAGGTTCCCAAGCCTCAGAGCTACAGCAGAACTGGGAGTTCTAAATCCCTAGACCACCACCTGAAAGACATTCCCACAGCCAGTATAGACTGGAGCCCAAACTTAACTGGTTGCTCATCAGAAAGTTCCCTCACTTGAAAGTATTCCTTTGAGTACCCTACTCTCATCCACTTCTTTGCCAGGATTTCAAATAAAAAATGAAGCTAACTTCCCTTTTTGAGAATACCTCCCAATCAGGGCATTTTCACCTGCTCTTCATCTACAAGAGAGTATCCTCTGCCAGCAGACAGCATATGTAACATTTTTGTTCTCATCCTGAGCTGATGCTCAGGGTCCTTCCTGGGGGGCTGCCAAATAAGACGCGCGCTGTTCTTGGAGATGGAAGTAACAGGGCTTGTTCTGAGGACGTCCAGTGTAACAGTCAACAGGTTTAAAACCTTTTGCTCTCCTTAAAAACAAACAGAAGCTTAATATTGCAGCAAACAATCCAGTCTTCTAAAACCCGTTTTGCTGCAAAGTCAATTACTCTGCAAATAAGGAGATTCTGCCAAAAAGATATTTCCATGGGTCACGGATAAACTGTTAAGTGTCTTGGTTTTTGGTTTTGGTTTGTTGGTTTGTTTTTTTTTTTTTCTTGCTCAAAGAGCTTGAGTCAGAAAGGTGCAGCTCAAAGCTCAAGAGAGAGCTTGGAGTTATTTTAACCCCTGATCTTTGAGTTGTAAGTGTTGTTCTTTGTCTTCGTAAGCGGCTCAGTGCAGATCTCGCCCGCTGTTTCGTAAGTGCTAAACAAATCTGTGTATCTAATAAATAGTGATAATGAGAAATGTCATTGAATTTCCTGGGAAACGGAGCAAAGAAGGGAAGAAATAAAAACTGTCATGCTTCCTAATGATACTTCTAGAAATTGATTCATTGTCATTTCTTCAGGCTGTTTGTTCCTAAATAAAAGCTGAAATTTGCCGGGTCTGGATGAAGCCAATTTATTTTGATTAATTAGATTATCTGTTCCTGGGTTTGGCTTCCTTTAATGACGTGATAATGGAGCTCTGTGAGTGAACTGAGAAACTGCCAGGGGGCAGGGCGGGGGGGAAAGAATAAATCCTTTTGTGGAAATATTTAGGATTACAAGGATTATGCTCATGTGCTTCAGATTGTATAGTTTCTTTTTCAATTACTTGTTTATTTTTAGTTTTAACTGTCATAAAAAGAGCTTAGTCTTTCATTTTCCTTCATTTCCCTTATTTAAATGTTGACTCATTAAAAAAAAAACATTTTTTTTTGCTACCTGAAACCATGGCTCTGCTTCAGTACAGGGCAGAGAATCTCAGCCAGTTGCTTTTCCTTCTTTTTTTCATTAAAGCTGCTAAATAAGTGCAGTAAACACAGCAAAGGTGGGGCTCTTTCGCTAGGGAATGCTTAAACCCCCTAAACTTCCAGATATTCAGGTGACACCATAACAAAAGATAAATCTTTCAAAAGACTATTCAATCCCCTACCCCAAAACCTTAAATCTGTGGCATTGCTTCCCCTCTCCTACGTGTTCAATACATAATTAACAGAGCTGATCATCTCAAGATAGGGAATAAGACATTTTTCACTTAGTGGCATTAGGTCAGTCGTTTAAAAAG
>JANHFX010027968.1:0-26240 GCA_027560015.1 Chloroceryle amazona
CCTGTAGGACGGCCCGGGGGAAGCGGCGCAGGCAGCGCGGCGACCGGCTGCTCAGGGGCCGCGGAGCAAACACCAGCCGGGGGGTGCCTGTGGCGGGGCTGCCTCTGGCAAGTCTGCAGCCCAGCTCCGCAGGGCATAGCCTGACCCTGCTGCTTCCAGGGCTCGCTAAGGTTCTCTTAGAAAAGGCTCCTAAAAAGCCTGCGTTGCCTGGTGTAAGCCAAGAGGCCTTTTGTGGTTTAATGATTAGTTAAAACATCGTAACGTGATAATTGCTTTTGCTTCATTGGTGGAATCCCGCCCAGCTGGCTGTAAAACCTGGTGTGTTGCTGCTCTCATCCGGTACTAGCAGTGAGGAGGCAAACTTTTCTGGTCATAGCAGCATAGTGAGAAAATTGTCTGTTGCTTCTTATGTTTGAATTTCATTTGTGTTTTTATTTCCTGTTGGTAAATATTAAATAATGCATCTGGAACTATGGTCAATACCACATATAATCACTGATGGTCTTTGAACTGTTCCCACTCAATAAAGGTTTTTAAATTATAACAAGATAGCATTTAGTAGATTAAAGAAAAAAGTGTTATTACAAATAATCAAGAAAGAAGTAAAGCAACACAAAAAATTCTCTCAAAATACCGTGTTATGCACGCTACACCCAGATCTTTAATACCCTGTCATTTGACCTCCCTCTATCTTAAAAAGGTCTAATGGAACTGAAAAACAGAAAACAGAGGCAGGGATGCTTAAGGCGAGGACTGTTATTTACTCAGGAAAAGAGGTAGTGTTTGGGGGAAGCGTAAGGGAATGTTAAAGGCCTGTTAAATGACAAGTGATATGAACACAAATGGGGCGTGACAATAATAATTATATTTTTCTTAACTAATTGAGGGGTCTTGCAAGACTGCTGATGTGTTTAACAGCTGACACTGATCTGTTGTGGGAATTCTGAGGCTTAAGTACAACTCTTAGTTTCCAAGTTTCAGTCAAGTGAAAGGAAGCACAATATTGATTTAAACTGGGGGAATTCTTCCTGATGAAAGTTGCTGAAAGTTTTCAGGGATTCAGAAAACTGTCAGAAATACTCATGTAAGGAAAGGTTTTTTTTTTCAGGGCTGTTAATAACAACATGTGACCCAGGAGTGAGGAGCTCACCCTGTGTTTGCTACCTCAACAGACCCTCCTGGTCTTGAGAAGAGATACTGGAGTAGGCTGTTTATCTCGTCTAGGATGACCATTCCCATGTTTTCCATTTCACAATATTAAAACTCAGCATTTGGTAGGTTCTGATTCCAGTCTTCTTTAGTAGTTAACAGCTTTATTTTACTGAGACCAGCTTAGATTTGGTTGCTGTCCCCTTCTGACACTGGGCATCTTGGAGGAGAGACATCACTGATTGAAAACACTGACAGTTTTCCACTGGTGTTTTCTTAAGTATAAAGAAACAAGTTCAAAAAGTGAAGTTTTGGTATCTTCAGTTCCTTCTCTGTGCAGGTTGGTAAGCTACTCCAAGGGAGGCAAAGTTGAAGTAGCTTGCCTGCTGTGAGCTCCAGGTGGTACAGATTTTTGGACTGAAGAGAGTAGCTGGACCCTGGTTTGTTTTTCTTGAATGTCTGATACTTTTTGTTCAACTTGGGTTTAGTGAAAAAGTTAGAAACTCGAAAGAATCCCTTTAATATAGATGTTTTAATCATTTAGAAGCTGCTTTTGTTTTTAAAATTGGAAGCTAAGAATTTTTTTCCTGTCTTGTTCCAGCTCTGGATGAAGGAGATATTGCCTTGCTGAAAACATATGTAAGTGGCATACATATATATATATATACACACACACGCAAGAGTTGAAAAGTCAAGTCCTGTTGGGAATTGGAAGGCTGTGTATGTAGGGAGTGGTTAGTAAATCTGCTTCTTCTAATGTTTTCTCCTGCCAAAACCTTTTCTCTCTTTCTGCCTTCCAACAAGAAAGCCCCAACCCAGCTCACAACCCTAAAAAAAATGGTTTGGGGTTTTCATCTGTTTTTGTTTTGTATCTCATAGCTGATTGTCATAGGGGCCTAACAGCTAGGGCTGTATTGTGGCTTTTTCACTAATTTACTTGCTTTATTAAGAACATTATCTTTAAGACCTCCCATCAGATTTACTTGTAAGTTAAAAAAATAATAGTGGGGTTATACGGACCTTGTAAAAAATAATATAATCTCAGTAAGTGTTTTCCATGGATGGTAAAGCTTAAATCCAAATCTCCCCTCTCCACTTAAAAGTACAGCTGGTCTGTGAAAGAACTCTAGAAAAATGAAACTTGCGGCTTAGTGCATGTCGGATTTGCACACATTTGCAAGAGGTCTGAATTTTGTTGACACAGAGACTCCTTTACAAAGCTGTGAAATAGCTTGTGCCCCCTCGTGGCTTCTTGTTTGTTGCCAAGTTGATATTAAGAAGACCTTGTGAAGGAGATCCAGATCTGCTCGCATTAGGCAGGGCAAGGTAGTAAAGTGTTTTACCACAAGCAAGAATTTAGTTTCTGATTTGCCCCTTGATCTTTCTTCTGTCTAACAAAACTTTAACAAAATAGTTTCACAAAATAAGGCCAAGGGGCTTTAAAGGAAAAGCAGATCCATGAGGCTTACAAATGTGAAAGATTTCCATTTGTGCGATTGGTCAGCTGTGCATAGCTGCACTCTGTTTTTGCGAGCAGAAATACTGTTACTGGAACTCCATCCTGTCTTTTTTGGCTTTATCAGTAGTTGGCTCTTCCGTCAAGACAGTGTGTTGAACATCTTGATGCTCATCAACTATTGTCTTTTTTTTCCTAAACATAAACCAATTTGAGTTACAAAATCTGTGTGATACTTCTTTTCTAGGGCCAGAGCACGTACTCAAGGCAGATCAAGCAAGTCGAAGATGATATTCAACAACTACTTAAGAAAATCAACGAGCTCACTGGTATCTTTCTTTCTCAAGATAACTTTTTATGGTGGAGCCACATGTACCGAAACGAGTGTTGTAGGAAGCTGATTTCATAAAACTTATGCATTGGTCTATTACTGTTATCTTTCTCAAAAAAAAAAAATCTTTATTTGGTAACGTGAGATTTTTTGCTTTGTAGCTGATGGTATTTTTGTTTAGTCTGGGCTAATCTGTATGTATGATTATGCAATTTTGCAGTTAGCATATCTTTGTTCAAAACAGTAATTTTTATATATTACAGTGGCATGAAACATACGCCCCTTTCTGCCACTAGATAATCTGTTGTGATTTGTTTCAAGCTGCATTTGAATAGTGTGTGAACTGCCATAGACTGCAAAACCCCAATGTATTGTCATTAAGTAGTGGTACCGGTCCTTGTATAATGAAGAAATGTTTATCAGAGCAGTTAGCATTTAAAATGAACCGGTCAGTTATGGCAGTTAGAAGAAATATTAATTTGTTCCCTAATTTTTCTTTCTTTGTTTCACTGGTGTTTGTTGTCTGGTTGCTAATCCTTGAATGGCCCTCAGTTTTGACAGGAAGACCACAGTTTCTCTTCTCCAGTAAAATTCTTTCAAATGCATCATGGAGATGGTACCTTTTATATTCACATGTTGGAAGACTTATAAGGTTTTTCATCTGTGTCAATCCTTTAGTGTCCAATATCTTGCACTAAAGCTTTCCCTCAGTGAAAGCGCTTGGAGAGTTTCATTCCTTTTCTGAGACTTTTAGAAGTATTCTTATCTCTGATACCTCTATCAAGATTGGTTGTAATCATCCCCACACTGCAATATGTTGTTAGAAGATGGTTAGACTGGTATTTGCATGTTTAGCTGATGTGGTCACTTAGGCCTCATTTCTTTAAGAAACTTGGTTTTTTAGAAAGTCCATCAAAGATACATGCGTGTGCACTTTGAGAGGTCTCTCAAAAAGCTTCTTGCAGACTTAAGAGTTAGGTTCTCGGTGTGAGAAGGATGCTGACGCACCAGTTGGCTGCTTCATCCTCAGCTTGTCTGTGTTGTATGTAGGAATCAAGGAGTCTGACACTGGCTTGGCTCCCCCTGCTCTGTGGGATCTGGCTGCAGATAAACAAACTCTCCAAAGCGAGCAACCATTGCAAGTTGCAAGGTGGGTTCACTCAGTGTTAAAAATGTGATCCATAGCTTATGTGCAGGCTTTTTTAAAAAAATAAGGTTCACATGTTGTGGATGTTGGAAGTGCCTTTTACCACCGTGACAAAAAGGAACTGTGTTATGCATGATGTGTTACATACTTCAGACTTGTACTTACTCCTGTGTTTATTGTATGATGCTATAATAATGGAACCACCAGTACAAAGGCTGTTTTGGTGTGACTGGAAAATACAGCTCTCTTATCTTACTGCTTACACAGAGAGCAAGCTGGTTAGGTTGTCTGCCTGGTGGTTTTAATTGTATGTTTGGTATTAGGTGTACAAAGATAATCAATGCAGACTCCGAGGATCCCAAGTACATCATCAATGTCAAGCAGTTTGCCAAATTTGTGGTGGATCTCAGTGACCAGGTGGCACCTACTGACATAGAAGAAGGCATGAGAGTTGGGTAAGCAAAATCTTTGGTTTTAGGAGGTTTGCTGGAGGCTGAAGCTTTTTCATCCGATCTGTTAGTTTGAGATGTCAACAGCTATCACTTCATATTTTTGCAGTGGTTGAAATTATAACAATTTTCTTCTGTTGGAAGCCAGTAACTCACCTGCGTGCTGTGCTGGAATCTTGATTTTGATGTCATTCTGATGAGCACTGTGAGTCACAGACTGAAGCCTCTCAGCTGGGGCCCCAGTAGTCCCAGGTTCCAGAAACCCTGCATAGCCTGCTTCCTCCTTGGCAGTCTGCACAGTTACACACAGGGTGGCTACAGGAAGTGTTTGCTGAAGAGGTGAAACCCATTACTTTCAGAATTAATACTTTGCCAGTTTGCTCTGTGGGTTATTTTGAAATTCAGTTTCCAAAATACTTTAAAGTTTCCAAAAGTGCTAATTCCAAACTTCTCTGTAGGAGGAGTTCCAGTTTCTAGCCCATCTGACTATTAGCTTTAAGGGCTGGGCTGTGTTGGTGCCAGAGAAAAGAACAGTTTAAGAATTCAGGTTCTAATTTACAGACTTGTTTCTACTTGACAGTTTAATTAACCCATGTTAAAGTAATAGTCTTTATGCTTTCTCGCCAGGGTGGACAGAAACAAATATCAAATCCATATCCCCTTGCCTCCAAAGATTGATCCCACAGTCACGATGATGCAAGTGAGAACTGCCTTTATTTATTATGACATTACTTTGTCTTGTAATTTTGATTATTTTGGCTGGATCTTGAAAGCCCAGAGATAGATGCAGCATCAGGCTGTTAACTGCCTGCTCACCTTTGTGTTGTGCAGGTAGAAGAAAAGCCAGATGTCACTTACAGTGATGTTGGTGGTTGTAAAGAGCAGATTGAAAAGCTGAGAGAGGTGGTTGAAACCCCCCTGCTTCATGTAAGTAACCTCCAGATTGAAACTTTTTTTTATTTTGAAAGAATTCTGGTCATCTGTAAGCATTTGGAAAGGCAAGAAAAGAAAATGTATCTGAATGTAAACACATGTGTGAAAGGAGGTCTAGTTTTAACAAGTGACATCTAGCCAAGACTGGTTTATATTGCTCTTCAGTGAGGATTTTCTTAATTTGCATATATTCTTTGATGCACATTCTCTTTGATTTTGCACATAACAGTGCCTTCTGTTTCCCCCCATTACAGCCAGAAAGATTTGTTAACCTCGGAATTGAGCCTCCCAAAGGAGTACTTTTGTTTGGGCCACCTGGTACAGGCAAAACACTTTGTGCCCGTGCTGTTGCTAACAGGACCGATGCCTGCTTCATCAGAGTAATTGGGTCTGAACTGGTGCAGAAGTACGTGGGGGAGGTAAGAGCAAATGCTTGATGGAGTGTGGAGTGATTTGCAGATTTTCAGTCGTGGGGACCAGACACCATAGTGGGTACAACGGATGAATGTATTTGCATGTTGGAGATACGAGGAGTGGGGAGGAACTGTCAAATAAATCACTGCAGATCAGGCCACCAGTTACAAGACCTCCAGTATGCTGTCATTGACGGCACAGACTTTGCAGTGCAGAGTTTAATCTGCTGTTTGGGAGGGCTCTTAAGATTAGGACTCTGTTCCCAACTGCCACTGATTTTTCACTTGGCCCTGAGGTAAATGACTTCATCTGTACTTCTGAATTTGAGAGTAGTAATTTGTCTCTCCTTTATAAATTGCTTTTAAGATTTATGAATGCTCTCTTATATAAATATGTGGAAATAAGAGTTTTATAATTGGAAACTTAGAAGTGTTTGGAAGTCTGAAAAGTTTGATAGTTTTACTTTAATGTGCATTGGAACTGTAACAGAAACTTGATTTTTACTTTCAGGGAGCTCGAATGGTTCGTGAACTCTTTGAAATGGCCAGAACTAAAAAAGCTTGTCTTATATTCTTTGATGAAATTGATGCCATTGGAGGTATGTTTGTGGTATCTATAGCTCTAATCTCATATGAGAACTTTCAGGTTTTCTGTTCATGTTGTGAGTCTTTATCTGGATTGCTGCATTTCAAGAAATGTGCTTAGAAATATTTAGCAGAGCTGCTACCAGCATGTCCTGTGTCCAGGAAGTTACTGAGAAGTGGTTTATACAGCTTGAACATACTTAACACACATGAGAAATCAGTTTTGCACATTTGGAACATCCACGTTATTTGAACTTTGGTGAAGAACCTCTGCATTGTGTTTGCAGAAAGTACTGTTAACTTAAACCCCCTTCAACTCCTGGACTACCTACTAAATCTTTATTACTGCCTGAAAAATAATTTTCTTCTTTGAGGGGAAAAAAAACTAAACAACAACTTAGGTCCTTTGAAAGTAGGACAATTGTTACAGAGATGGGGGTGGCATTTTGGTTGAGGGGAGACAGAACAAACACACCACATTCATAAATTCCAGCAGCTTGGCCAGTTACAGGCAGTGAGATAGGCCTTTCCTGCTGAGGATGAGGATACAGTGCTAACTGTAATGGACAGATGACACTTCTCAGTCTTAGACCGAATTCTGTCATTTTCAAATAACCACCTCACACCTGTGTCACAAATTTGTTTGTAGTTCAAAATTATTTTCCAGGTGTCTTCTGTGTAGCAGCTGTGAGAGTTCCTCTGTACTCTCAGGGTCTTTCTCTCACTTTGTGAAACGTGTCTCCTCTCTCCAGGTGCTCGTTTTGATGATGGAGCTGGGGGTGACAATGAAGTGCAACGTACTATGCTGGAGCTGATCAACCAGCTGGATGGTTTTGACCCACGAGGCAACATCAAAGTGCTGATGGCTACAAACAGACCCGATACTCTGGATCCAGCCCTGATGAGGCCTGGCAGGTTGGACAGGAAGATAGAGTTTAGCTTGCCTGATCTTGAGGTGAGAGTGTTTATATTTCAGTATATTCTGATATCGGAGTGTTTCTTAGGTTAGAACATTATTGTTTGGAAGCAATTTATGAGAATTAAAACAAGCAGCACTCTTAAATTACGTGAAACTACATGGAAATCTGGAGGATTAAAGATGTGCTAAAAAGGTTTATCCACACTGTACAGATTGCATCTCTGGCCGAGAATCCGTGGTGAATAGATGCATTCGCTCTATATTGCTGACTCAAAAGATGAATCCTTAAACCAGATGTGGGATGCAGTTCTTGAGTTAGAATGTGTTTTGTTTTGCTCTTTCGAGAAAGATTTCTTTCTTACCAATAAAGCTCTTTTAAAAGTTGTTTTCTTATTAGATATCTTATGGAACACCTAAGCATGCTACTCCAAACCTAGGACTCTGCAGCTGGGTCTCAAATAAAAGATTTCTTTTCCATCTGCCCTTGCTCTAGCTGTGGACAGCTGCATGCTGAGAGTTACCACCTCTTTAACAGCATGAACATTTTGGTACTCTACTCTTCTTTCAGGGGCGAACTCACATATTCAAGATCCATGCTCGCTCGATGAGTGTTGAAAGAGACATAAGATTTGAGCTCTTGGCTCGACTGTGTCCCAACAGCACAGGTAAGCTGAATATTTTATTTTTTTAAACAATTCCGTGTATGCTTCATCTCCACTGGTAGTCAGTCTTGAATTCCTTTATCCCCTTCTTTCAAAGGTGCTGAGATCCGCAGTGTCTGCACGGAGGCAGGCATGTTTGCTATCCGTGCACGTCGAAAAATCGCAACAGAGAAAGACTTCTTGGAAGCAGTGAACAAAGTCATTAAATCGTATGCAAAATTCAGTGCTACCCCCCGCTACATGACCTACAATTAATGTCCTGGAATGGTTTTCCTGTTTCTGTTAAACTTTCTGTGAAGCAAAAGTCCAAGTGTACTAATTCATGTCTTGTTCTTGGAAGCTGCAAATAAACTGAGTATTCCTAACAGTAGGTGTTGAGTTCATAATGAGCGTGTTCTACGCTAATGCACTATTGCTGCTGTAGACAAAAAAAATCTCGGTGAGGTCCTAGCAACACAGCCTTAAGCCAGTGAGGTATTTTAAACTCGGATACCTGTGCAATGTTAGAAACGTTAGAAATCAAAAGTGGGATTGCCTCTGTGTGCTTGGGGAAGAAAAAAAAAGCGCATCTCAAGGGTTCTGTGTTGTTTTGGGGAGGGATGAAAGTTTATTGGTAGGGCAGACTTTTTTTTTTTTTTTCCAGTTTGAGCCTGAAAGTGGTTCAGCAGGAGCACTGAGAGTATCTCTCTGTACTAAGAGCAGTACTTTTAACTGTACCTTTTACTTCAGAAGGGTGAGTGAAGCATGTGAAAGAGTTTGGCTCTTAGCAGGTATCCTACATTATTATCAGTACTCCTGCAAAACAAGAGGGGGAGAGAAAAATTGTTCAACTGAGGTATCCACTGACAGGTGCTGTGGTGAGGCTCCAGCAGGGAGTTGGTAGAGACACTACCCTGTCATTGTAGACAACCTGGAAAGCAGTGAGCCCTGTTAAATGTTTAAAGGATGGGGGTTGGTTTAATCTAGTGCTGATAAGCCTAAAACAGTAGGGTTACATTTTTTTAGATAGCAGTCTGTTAATCACTAGAGGACAGAGGAAGTCAGTTTACTTTTCAGCAGACACCTTTGGTCGGTGGGGGAAGGTGAGCTTCAGCTGGTGGCAGCAAAGCATAGGAAGAGACTCAGAAGCTGCCAGGTTTTATTTTACTGGGTGAGTTACCAGCAACACTGGTAGCCCACAGGGGCGGGCAGAGTGCTGGTGTAGCAGAGGCTGGGATCTAGGATTTTCTTGGGCAAGAGTTTTTAGACGGGCATTTCAGCAGTAACCCAGGAAGTGCATGTGTTGCTGCCAGGATGGGAAACAGCATTAACTGTATCCTTGTGAGGTCTGGTGGAGAGAGGGCTTCATGCAGGTGAGGGAGGCATAGGGCTGAGGAAGGGGAACCTGAGCAGGGAGGCCCTGCATGGAGGTGGTAACCCTTCTGAGGCCACCCCTTAGCAGCAAGACCCATCTGGGACCCTGTCTTGTCCCGTAGACAGTCTTACCACAACAAACTGTAAAACCTTGACAAGTCATGATCATTGCTTTATTTTAGAAGTTGACAGGATTGTGATGTGAACTGAAGAGACATAGTTAAAAACTGAAGCTGCAACAAGCTGAAAGTAGAAAAATATACTGTATGTAGATACAAAGGCTTGTTAAACTAGTTAACATTATAAAATGTACCAAAAGTTGTTTAAATAAACACGCGCAGTGTCTTAAACACACATTCAGTTTATCCTTTGAACTCCAGCAAAGCAGCAACTTCTGATGCAGAAAGCTTCCTCTCCCTAGGGGTGGGAGTCTGAGGAAATAAAACATCTCCCCTGACTGCCCCTGGTTCTTGGGAAATTTGGTTTACCTGAAGCAAGCTCCAATCACAGCAGAGCTTGAACCACTATGAAAGGATTAAAGTTCTGTGTTTAGAAGAGAGAAAGTCATCTGAATTCCCTTATGGAGAGGACCTTTGATTTGAGGTTATAAATGAAATGTCACCGACGCTCCACTCTACCCGGACTGTCACAATAACCTACAGAGAAACACTTGTGGGTTTCTCTCTCTGTGCAGATCCATAGTGAGTGTTGTTAGGGCAATACAGGCATTGAAGGCTTCTTTTGCTTCAATTACATTTCCATGGATTTTGCATTACACCTGAAGTTACACTGTACCACAGTGGCCAGGTTGTGAAGACAACAGAACCCCCCCCCCGCCACGCTACCATTTAAAAAAAAACCAAACATAACATTTATGAGTTCTATGGAAAGCTATTTCTCAAAGCACTTAAAAGCTGAGGCAGAATCAGCAATGCTGGTAGGAAGATATCTCAGGCAACAGGGAAGCACTTTTTTTTTTTTTTTTGATCACTGACAATTTAGATGTTGTCTATGATTATATTGCATGATGGCATACAGGGAATCAGTTCTTAGTTTAGTTTTAATAGGCTTCACTCCTGCCATAAAACATGCATCTTGATACTTCAAAGTTAAAATAATTTTATCTTAAACTTTTCTGGAAAGCATAATTATTTTTTTTGGCAGTGAAAATACCACACTGATAATGAAATAATAAATTATTTTCTAAATTGAGGTTCACTTAATAGTGAAAATGTTCAGGCAATGAAGAGTTGAGTATAGTTGAGACAGGTTAGATACTTTAAAAAATATAACTGTACCATCCAGGTTTAGAAGGAGTAGAAGCTAAATGTCACCAGTGTGAATTCATTCATCCCACTGGCAGGTTATGATAGGAATCTGTTGTAGGCAGATGTTGACGTCAAGCTTGAAAAGCCATTTAAGAGAGTTCTTTAAAGACACTGGTACAGTGTATTGCAATTGCAGAACAGTTACTTCCTGCAAGATCCCACCTTGTAGTGAGTTAAAGTGCCCATTTTCTCAACAGGAGTAGGAATGTATGATTCTGTGAGTATCACCTTGTCTATCAGATTCTGATTGCAGCTGAACACATTGAATTTTCTTGTCTTGTGTAATTTTGTGCTTTTATGTTTTTGGAAGGCTATACCCTAATTGAAGGAAAAAAATTTGAGAGCAGAGTGGCTTCCGATTCCTTACCCACTCTTCCTACAGAAAATAAGCACCACCCTATACCCGTAGATACAAACAGCCTTAGGCTCTCTTTAAACTGTGCAAATTAAATATTCAGAAAGAGTCTGCATCAGCAAAAATCTGGTTTCCGTGCTGCTTGATGCCACTCTTCAGAGGTCAGTCTGTAAAGCAGACCTGTCTCAGTTGGCAGGCAAGGACAGCATCGTGAATACTGTGAAACAGCAACTCTCTTGTTACAACGTTATCAAAAAAGTTCAGCCGCATCAGCTCATTCATAACGGGGCCTACAAAACAGAAATCAAACAGGGCAGCAGCGCATAAGCTGAAGTACATAGATGGAAGACAGTGACCTCTCAGGAAGAAGATTACAATGTATACTTCTTATTACTTAAAGCGTTTAAAGTAGCCAGGTGGATCACATGCTACTTGTACTCCAAGTGGGTAATTCTCTTATCCAGCCATATGTGGAGGCCTATTTTTGGCAGAAGATGCTACACTTGCAAATATCAGAAACTTGGAACATTGTGGGCTTTTCTCCTTATTACATTATTGCAACAAGTTCAAGCTAACAAAGTGTGGCATTTACATTTTGCCAGCTGGAATAAATAGGAGCAGGATCTAGTCCTCATGGAATTCATTACGTCTGTGCTCCACTTGCACTGAAGTGAAGGCTCTAATGCACATGGGCTTGCTCTTCCTCAAATCCAATTTGAATCCAATATTATGTGAAGTAAGTGCTGATACTAGTGATAAACCTAGCAGCAGAAAATCTGGGGCCAGAGCAAAAGAGATAAAACCACAGTCTCTCCTATAAAACTCACAGAAAAACAAATAATTGACCGAACTCACCGCTACAGGCAGCAATACAGACAGAGACACCAACTTCTTTGTATTCCTTTATAATCTGCAACAGAGTTAAACTGGAGTTAATCATGAGTACGTCGCTGCGCACATAGCAATTGTGGAAGTTATAAGCCAGTTACCATGAAAGCTGCACACTCCACATTCCCCTGTATTCAGCAAAAACTTACAGAGCTACCAAATTAGAACTGTGATCAGGTGAGATACTGGACTGTACTCGAGCTGAGATTTGTGTCTCATGCTGATAGGTTCCCTGTTAGGTATCTCACAAGTGTTCTATGGGTTTTTCTGGGGAAAAAAAAAGCCCTACTTACCGATTTTAATGTTTTTGCTCCAACCGAATCCACAAAGTTCACTGGGGTGAAATCCAGAATTAAAGAGTGGATGTTTAGTTTGGGGTCCACAAAATGTTCATGCTCATCAGGAGACATGTCATGTGCACTACTACCATCTGCAGATGCAAATTTTCCATTTACAGGTAACTCATCATTTGCTATCTCATGTTTTACACTTGCTTCCACATCGTTAGCCTGGGAGAGAAGACAAATAAAGCTTAATGACAGCCAATGCTTTTTCAGTGTAGACCCCCTTCCCCCCCATACTCATCTATCTGTTCTTTCAGCCTTTCAAAGGTGTACAGCTCCTAACCACTGCAGAAAATGGCTTTACATGCACACAGCCTTACCCTCGTATGCCCAGCCTTTCTACAGTCACATGCAAGCAGGTTACAGTTGTTACCTTAGGAGTGAATTACCCACTTCCTCCAAACACTGACACCTGCTCCTATGTCCTTACTCCACCGCCTTGCCTTATCCTGGCTGACCCTGTCACGGTCTATATATTCAAGAGAAGGATCTGAAGTTTGGAACTTGGTTGGTTTCCCATGGTAAAAAGCACACACCGGCTCCCAGCATGAGGGTGAAATAAATGCACAAAAGCACAAGGATGTTTCACACAACCTGTCTTGATATACCTGCCCAACTTAACCACACCAGGATTAGCGTGCAGATGGCACCTTTTCATTCATTACAGGGCCTTCTAATTTGAATTGGTTTTTATTATATCCTACTTCTGCACAATTATCCCAGGTGTGTGGGGAGGGGCAGAAGTAGGGTCCCTCCCATTTCTACCGACACCACTGCTGAGACAGTATGACAGCATGGAAAGGCTCTGCTCTGCTATGTGCTACCTGAAGGCAATCACTGACAATTATCAATCCAGCCATGAGCCTCTGGTCCTTATGCTGTTCCCTCGGTAGCCTGTCCCCACTGCACAGTGCCTGCTCCCCATGCCTTCCCACTCAAGTAGCGCTCCACACCTTGTATAAACAAGAATGTTAACACCAGAAAGCAGCATGTTAGCTGATAATGCAAAGGTAAATATTTACCGAAGAATTCACTAGTTTCAATACAGCTTTCTTTCTGAGTTCATTTGCTGCCTTTATTTCCCTGGCATGCCTCTTCCGGGCTTTCCTCCTTGCTGCTGATATAGCACAAGGGTCCACACCAGTCTGTCAGAAAAGAAGGCATGATCAGAGGAGGTTTGGCTTGTTAGGATAGCGTCACAGTATCAATTAGCACTGAAATCATCACTGTCATAAATTTAAAACACAGGTGTGCATTGTTCAGCTTCCCGTGGTGGGGTGAGAACAGTCTAAAGTCAGATGGAGTAGTCTTGGCAAGTGCTGTGTTAACAAGATGAGGAAGCGATGGATCACATTCTTTTCTTGAAATCAGAGAGTGCTGTGTCTCAACTGAATGCTGATTCGAGTGCATAGAGCAAAGGGGAGAAAAGTGCATTTGGACAGAAATCACTAACACCTCTTGCTTTGTGAAGATAAGTACCACCCACCTGGTTTGTGTAAGACTCATCATGGGAGCTACAGAAAAATTTTTTCAGAAGTTAGTAAGGGTGCAATTGCTACCGGGTCAGACAGTTCTGCCCTTAGCTTGTTCTGTTATTGCCATTCCCACCCAGTAAACACTGGTTGGACAGGAGATGAGGCATACTCTATATGCCTGCAGTATTCCATGGTTTTACACTCCAGTAATGTTTGTCACCCGGGAAGGAAGCTCTTACTCCAAGACATTTTGGTTTCAGTTCAGCAACTACTTATTTTCTTCTGGAAAAATCCCACATGTTTGACCAGTTTGTGTTCTGCAACTACCAGACTTTCCATTCACAAGCAATTACTATTAAGCTACACTTCGTCCCTTTATTCCCTCCCACCATGTTGTTGTTCCCTAGGATGATCTGCAGTTGGCTGGAGGGTCACCCTCTCATATTTTACTGATCACCACGGGCCACAGGCTGAGACACTGTGCTAGGGAGCTGAAAGATGAGCACATTTCAGAAGCCAGTTTGAATTTTCAAAACATGGAAATTAAAGAACTTGTTTTACTCACCTTTTTCTTCAGTGCACTTGTATATGACTCGCTATTGGCAAAATAAAGTGATGTATTAGCTTGAAAGATTTTTATTCCAGGATATTCTTTAACCTAAGGAAAAGAATATTGGATGGGCACAGTTAAGTACTGCCTGCACTAGAAGAGAAGCACCTGCGTGATCACAAGACACATGAATGTGCAGCAGCCCAACAGCCAACCCTGAATAGCTACCAGCATGTGTCAAATAAAGAAGGTTGCACTGTCATGAGCAAAGGCAATCAGAAGATCAGAACCTACCCCTTTCCCGGTGTGATACTGCACACCATCAATGCCATCCAACATTTCTCTTTCTTTATAACAACAAAATTTAAAGCCATAAAAAGGAATCAAATATTTGCAGTTCGCTGATGCTGGTGTTATTGCCAGGAAATCATGCGGCTCTAGGAATGCTTTCTTTTAGCCTCCCTTTCTACAGGCATAACCACTTAATCTCTCTCTCTCTCTCATCTCCTCAGGTACCAAAAAATAGCCTTTCAACTCTACGGTTTTGCACAGGCCTTCAGGAAGGTCCTGGTATCACTTCTTTCCTCTACTTTAAGTGAAGTAATCTCCAAGCAGGCTGTGCTCTTGACATTTTATATGCAAATGACCTGGGCAACAGCAGAGCTCCAGCCTGCCATATGCTGCCAACCACTTTGCTTTACAGGAGAAGGAGATGCTAATTCTGTCTAACAAAAACAGACTCTCCTCCTCTTTACATACACACCCACATAACTTTTGCTTTGTATCACATTCAGAGCAGAACTGCTAGTGAGAGAATGTTTTCAGACTACAGCAACATCTTTTCATATAGGCTTCTGCAGACTGGTTCCTTAGTAAAAGGGGATATAGCCTTCATAGCAGTATCTCTGAGAACATGGCAGAGAGCGCAGAAAATTGTAGTGGCTGTTTGTGAATAAACACAGCAGGTTTATATCATTATATAGCTTTCACCAACTTTTGGTTGAACAAAATGGCATTTCTAAGAAGCTAAGTGCATGGCACACACACAATTGTGCCATTAATCATGTATATTTAATGAGCAGGGTGGAGGCAGGGAGATGCTGTTTTGAACAGTTTGTGCAGTTCTGAACAACACAGCTCTTTGGGCCCTGGGTTACACAGATTTTATGCAATATTGCCACACAAGTAAAGAAAGTGGCCTTCTATGCTCTTGTACATAGCAGGTTTAGCAGTGGTATTCCTGTAAACCTTACTGGTTTGTACAAGCTAGTACCATGGAACTAGTACAAAGGCTACTTTCATCACACTATTATCAAACTCATATGCAGCACAAAAAGCTATCCTTTTGAACAAAACAGCTTTTACTACTAAAATCAAATTTGTTTTCTTTCACCACAGGTGACCACCAGGCAGAGAGCACTACATGTGCAGTGTGGCAGGGCTAAGAAGCAAATGGCCACAGTTATCTGTGCTCCACTACATAGAACTCTCCAGTGCAGATGAACACACTCCTACCTCTTCGTACTCTTCCACATCACAGTAGATGTCAGTGCCAGGAACCTGACCAAGGATTCTGTATGTAGGGCTAGACAGAAACAGAAGCAAATGTTTCAATATTATCACTTAAGAATTGGAAAACTGAGTGTTCAGTACAGACTGTAACTTAATTTAAATGGTCATTCTGCAGTGCCTGTCTGGTACAGGCTTATCTAAATGTGGTCAACTGCAGTGGGAAGTTTATTTCAGGAACACAATAAAGGGGCTATTTTGTGGCTAGACAAGTTGGATTCTGTCAGTGCAAAAACAATTTATAAACTTAGTACTGTAATGTTACTATTTTCTGAAAAGCACGTGCCAAAGCATGCAAAGGTACAGGGCAAATTCTTTTTGGCATGAACTGGTGCATCTCCATTGTCTGCTTTGCAAATATGGAAACTCTTACTGGCAGAAAATATGTGGCAATTTCAAAGAGACACTCTGCTCCCAGGACAACACCTGAGCAGAAGAATATTCCCAATTCACAATCAGTGTAACAGCAAGGTACATTACTCTTCTGTTTCCAAGAAGAAAACCTCCTAGAGATGGCAGAAAATATGCTTACTTAAGCAGTGTGGAAATCTCAGAATTTGGTTCATTCTGATGTAGACTAGAACCAATATGTTTTCCACCTAGATGTCCCAGATCTCAAGCCCAGAAACTTCATATGACAGTCCTATCCACATGTGTGAGAAATCATTTTGCTGTAGATCCGGAAAGCTTCACAGTGAAAACTTTGTCACTCGAATGGGGAGAGAGGAGAAGCGATTTGAAAAACTACAGGGGCAGGTACAATTTTTTGATGAAACAGAACTTTCTTATAAAACATCTAAACATTCATCTAGTGATAACTTGACACAACTTCTGCTTGACTGTGACAACTTGTGCAAACAAAGTGTAATAACTTACTAAAAAACTGGTATCAAGCAGTTTTGAAGTTCTAAACTCTAGGCATTAAAAAATAAACAAGATTAACAACTATAAGAAACTAAAAATCTTGTTTATTATTGAAATTGTAAGTTCACGCCCTCCAGAAATCTTGTTCTTGGAAAAATGTGAACCCTGCATCAAAGCCACAGGGCATGACCTATATTATGCAGCACATTCTATAGTGCATGCAGTTGAAGAGGTTGGAAAGGTCTTCTGCTTATTTGCACCCCTTAAACAAACAAAACCTCACAGATCATCAGCAAACACTAATTTTGATAAAGAAGAAATCTAACCTTTGTGTTCTGTAAATAACAGTTAATATTGCAAATGCTACTGCAGTAAGCAAACCGTAGTCTAGTCCCAGGAAAAGAGAAGCCACAAAAGCTACCACCCAGATGGCCTAAAACAAAGAAAATGTCTGAATTATTACACATACTTTTCTGTTCACAGCAAAAACAATGGCATAATTCAACCTCTAAACCTATGTATCCCATCTGTTCAGGAATAGGCTAGAATGTAATCCATCATGATAGCTGGCTGTAATTGCCTTAACCTTTCAAAAGGGTGTAAAAGCTCAAGGCACATTAATGTAACACTTGACAAACTGCCATATATTAATTAATAAAGCCTGAGAGCCCAATCTCCATGGAATCCCATGTTACCATCAGATTACCATAGGATAAAAAAAAAAATATTCAAGGCCTGCAAGTAGATCTCACTTTCATCAGACAGTTAATCCAGGAGGAAAATGCCACCAAAATGTTCCCTCCAATACACTTTTAGTTCTGGCCCACTTCCAGCCAGGTTTTTGGTTTGTCTTAAAAGATGGTAAACAACTTCCAGTAGTTTTCTTTGTTACTCTGTTTTTCAAATTCTTCTCAGACATTGCCACAGCTTTCACTGCAGTTCCTACAGCAACACTGCAAAAGCTTTACTCTTACTGCAACCAAACTACTACCGATCTGAATTAAAGGTTTTTAAACAAGAACAAAACCATTCTTGTCTGCAACAGATCACACTCCTAGCGTACCTACAGCTCCGTATCTTATGTTCATCTGCACTGCCACATGAATTTGTAACTCCTTGATAGTTTCTATCCTGTTTTGGGGGTTAGGAAGAGGAGCAACAAATTTAATACAGTAAAATACAT
This sequence comes from Chloroceryle amazona, assembly GCA_027560015.1. NCBI lineage: Eukaryota > Metazoa > Chordata > Aves > Coraciiformes > Cerylidae > Chloroceryle > Chloroceryle amazona. The sequence goes on from JANHFX010027968.1 coordinate 17,954, forward strand.
GCACTGAGCTGTGCACTACTCACCAGCTCGATCTTACTGGTTCTCCAGAAGTGCACGATATCTCCAAACTGTTTAAACATTCCTTTCAGGTTCACCATGACAATAGCAGCGAGCACTGTCTAAGAATATTACACAAATGCAATTTTGAGAAGAAAAATGAACCCAATTCCAAGTAAGATCTTCAAAGCATCACAAATAACTATTTCTGTGCTTTGCAAAACCAATATATGTCTACTGAACAGATGTTCCTTTTCAAAAAATAGCTTTAATGTAGTTCAGTGGACATATGATGTTACTGCGGCTGCAGAAATGGCAAGCCAGAGTCCCCCACTGCAGTGCTGGAGTGTGTCCAAAAAGGGCAATAAAGCTCTACAGAGAAAGTCTTAATGAAGAGTGGCTGAGGGAACAAGGGTTGTTTAGCCTGAAGAAAAGGAGGCCGAGGGGAGACCCTATCACTCTCTACAGCTACCTGAAAGGAAGTTGGAACAATGTCAGGATCTTCTCTGTAAGAAGTGATAGGACAAGAGGAAATGGCCTCAAGGTGTGCCAAGGAAGGTTTAGTTGGGATATTAGGCAAAATTTCTTCACAGAAAGTGCTGTCGGGTATTAGAACAGTGTGTCCAGGGAAGTGGTGAAGTCCTCATCCCTGGAGGGGTTTAAAAGCTGTGAAGATGTGATGCTGAGGAACAGTTTAGTGGTGGACTAAGCAATGCTTGGTTTACGATTGAATTTGATGATCTTAAAGGTCTTTTCCAACCTAAATGACTCTAAAGGGGAACTGTTTGAAGGTTATCTTTTTTATGTTCTAAAGGCAGAGTCCAGCATGTTCAATATTAAAAATAACAACAAAAAGCATACTGAATCTTTCAAAGCATTATTCATTTCTTGTCTAAGTTCAGCAAAAACTAAACTTTTCCTTCAGAAAGGAGAAAGGTTAACAGAGCATCTGTCATTTGTCTAGTGGCCAGCCCAGCCCTAACCTTGAGACTCTATTTTAAGCATTAGTCACATGTCTAACTGGCAAAACTCCTTTACCTGTGGAAGTGGTTCAAAGAGGTATCCAATAGCCACAATTACCAACAGAACCATAATTGATGAGAGAGCACCTGCAATCTGAACAAAAGAAGCCAGAAATTATTTGTAAGTGCCCCCAAAGGGCAGTATTACTGGTTAGCTACCCCCTCTCATGTTTCCCACACGTATGGCTGTTCAAATGACTTTTGATCCCTCCCACTCTGCTCACCCATTTTGGCTGTCATGCAGATTTCTATCCTGGCCCAGTCTGGATTTGAAACATGAGAAACTCCAGTTATTCCTTCTGTCCCAGGCAGAGAAATCTGGTAATCTAGTGAAGGTTCAGACTTCAGCTTTGGAGCTCCAAAAAACAAATTCTGTTTGGCTCAAAATTTGGGTTTACATACCTGAGTTTTCCCTCCCGTGCTTTCCTGAACAAGACTCCGAGACATTGAGCAAGTGATTGAAAAGCTTTGGAAAAATGACCCCACGGAGTTGCATATTCCCAAGGCAATAAGTTCCTGTGTTTAACAACAGAGCAAACCAAAAGGCAGTTATACCTAGCAACTGTACAAAGCTGGATCTATCCCTACACATTAATAGCCACATCTTACTTACAGTGCTTTTTAGCAACCTTACTGTAGAGAATAAGCAACTTTATTGTAGCTTATACTTGTGGTTCTCACACGTGTGAAAGCTGATGCATTTTAAAACATTTGTTCAACATGATGAAGTGCTGGAGACTTTTCCAATCCTTAGATGTTACAATAATGAGTCAGACTGAAAACTACAATGCATGACAGCATTGCTTGTTTCAAGGATTTCTTCAACTTGGAGATAACTTGAATTTTAATTTTGAATATACACAGAAAATGTTTCCTCATGCAAACACTGTTCTTTGGTGCCCACCCTAAACTATCTCATCTAGTACTATTCAGAACCAAGATCACCCTTGGCCATGTTTCCACAAGTGGTAGTTGCTGTACATGAAAGAAACCCATGTGTGTCCACTGCTTCCTCAGGAAGATCCCACATGAGAACGGTTATCATGAGTTAGATCAGAGCTCTATCTACCTCACTACTGTGTTTCTGGTACCTAAGAAAGTATTTGCTTGTAATGAGGCCTCCTCAGATTACTCTGCATCCCATTACTTGTAACTGAGGTGATCTGAGTTACAAGTTTTCAACAGTTCTCAATGGGTTTTTCTCTGCATTTCTCAATCTCCTTTTTATTCTTTCAAACACTCATCATGCACTGCATCCTGCGACAAGGAGTTCCACAGTTCAACATCCACGTGAAGTAACATCTGGTACCTCCTGAGGAAAAGACCTAGATGCGTAACTCAGGTCAGTGATGATTACTTTAACTAATGTAAATAGAGCCAATTCCATTCACGCACCTACGGATTTGTCCTCTTCTCTCTTTGGGTAACAGAGAACAACAACATGAAGGATGTCATCTGGCCAGATGTAAAACTCTGTAGGTAAGTGTCATTTAAACTCCATTTTTTCTCAAAGACAGACATTTTGAGAAGGGGGAACAACTGATCTGCACTGTGTCAGATGCTTGCTCTGGGACATGTGTTACAGCATATGAACTCTGTCTCCCTTGACACCACAGTATTAACCAATAATCCAACAGCAATACCAATTCTAAACTGCACAGGAAAGACAGAGTAGGTGAGAATGACATATTGGTTTAGTTTTACATAATCCCTAATCACAGCCTTTATCACTCAAATCATCATGCTAACTGCAGACAGGGCCAACTGCTGTCCCAGAAAATGACATGCTGCCTATTTGCAATGGGTAGGAATAAAAAGAAACTGTAAATCATAACTGGTATTTCTAAGTATTAGATAATAGTTCTTTGACACATATGACATTGTATTTATCACATAGGAACATGCGTCGCTCTATTACAGAAAGCAGAGACAAAGTAGCTGCTGAGCACGACAGCAGCTAAGTAATGTCTGTCCCAGCAATTAATATTCATGCAAATGCCCAAGTGTGACAGAAGCAAGTTTCCCCAAGTGAAGCTAAAAGTGAAACTTGGTATTAAAACACAGCCAGAAGAACAACTTAAAATAATTCCTGGCATATAAATGTGTAGGCTGTCAGAAACGTGACCTGATTCCACTGTGAAAGAAAATCTCCTTTTTGTCCAATATCCCATTCTACTTTAACAACAAAACAAAGGTGCTACTGAGAATTTTCAACAAAGCAACCCTAAAACTTTTACCTGATTCCCATCAGTGGTGTAACCGTGTTTAAGGGCAAAAATCTTGGCCATTGATACAGCCATTGAAAATCCAACTATTGCTATTGCTATTGCATCCACAAATATTGCTGGGATAAGCTGAATCTCAGGAACTGCTGGTGCACGTAACCTTGGAGATGAAATAAATATTTACAAATTACTATAATAAAAGCTACATGCAATATACAAAAGGTATTCTTTGAATAAAAATGTATCATCCCTACCCTTGAGGAATGTTCCCAACAATATTCACTCCGTATGACTTATTCAGATTCATTCCAGCTGAAACTCCTGTGCCAATAATTACCTAAAAATCCACAACAAGCATTTGTAAACATCAGCTAGAAAGAGGTTAAAGCACCTGAAGAACAAATAGCTGATTATGAATAATACACACAGGGGATTACATTTATTTGTCAAACAGTTTACTAACAGTTAGGGGTTAGACACGTAGATAAAAAGGAGGAAGTATCATGATTTCCCCTCCATCATGTTCAACCCTCATTGATTTTATAAAGCTTTCTTGGAACCAGTTAAATGGCACATGATATGGTATGATCTGAGCTACTCTAACTCCTTTGGCCTGAGCCAAGCTCAGGCAGAATACTGGGTACTGGGAAACTAAATGCAAGGACAAGCCAAGGGCATCTGCACTGCCATATTTTCATGGGCATAACCTGCCTGTTATCTGTAAATGGAACTGGTGCAGCAAGATGGAATGGAACAAGACTTTTGCTATTGCCTTACTGTTCAACAATCCCTTATTACACCACTTCCATCATCTCTCAACAGCAGCCCTTTTCTTTGCTCCTTCTACCTAGATTGTACCCATACCTTCAGCTATTCACTTTCTCAGGTTTCATTTGCGCAGGTTGTTTGAAAGCTCTAGTTATTCAAGAACTAATTTTTAAGTCCAACCACTTTTAAATGTGAACGTTTGTCACAGATGTGGGCTTTGTGTGCATTAGGATAGTCATCTTTAGCCGTGTGTTTTAGAGTAGGCATTAGAAACAGAATTAACACTGCAGTCAGTTATCAGACTCAAAGAAAGGAAGGTTAAGGAGTACGTCCCACTGATTCCTGCTCTTCTTTCTACCACTGCATATTAAAAAGGAAGCAAGCCCTGCAGAACCTCTGAAATTGGCATCTGTAAGCACCTTCCTTCAGGAGGGGGTTCTGAACTCTTAAGACTCCAAGTGCGAAATGCCACTCAGAGGCATATCTCACAGAGAATCTTTCAGGTACCAAAACTTGAGGATAGAGTCGGTTTTACAACAAATCTCTACCTACCCATTGCCACAGGGGGCTGTGTTTAACTGAGTTTTCTTCTTTCGGACTTCACACCTAAAACTTAGGCACATCAGTCCCTAACCTTATGAGTATCCAAACTTTCAAATGAATCAAGCAGCAAGTGATTTATGTTCAACGGAAGTTACTCTAAAGCTCAATAAGACTTGACAGAAAAGGAAAATAGTTTCTACAGCTTTAGAGTAGTTATATAATTTAGCTATAGAATTTCACAACTGGCTTACCACAATGATCTCCATAGGAATAGGAACTGGGAGCTTCTTCTTAAAACGGAGATTGACTTCTTTGCCAATCAACAATAGCACAATACACGTTAATCCAACAATCAATGCAGCAATATTGGTCGTTGTTATTTTTGAAAGCACAGCAGCTATACTCTGTAACACAGCAGAAGTATCATAATTATTCCTAAGAAAATATAATTGTCATGATTTGCCACAAAAGAGCAAATTATAAACTGCTCTTCATCCGTGTTTTTATTCTGCCCTTATAACCATGGTGAATCAGTGCCTCACCAAAACACCCAATCTTCCCACAAAACACAGAAGTTCAGATTATCTTAGTGGGAGAGATGCAGTCATTTACAATAACAAGTCTTCTTCAAATGGGGCAAATTTTTGGAGAAAAAAATATAATGGGAGAAAAGGTCTAACAAACCTACATCTCTTGTCCTCAGTATTTTCACACGTATTTAGTACTGTGTTCATTTTTGAGCATGGCAGCGTAAGAAAGACATTGAGGTGCTGGAGCAGGTCCAGAGAAGGGCAACAAAATCTTATGACAAGCAGCTGAGGGAGCTGGGGTTGTTTAGTCTGAAGAAACTGATGCTGAGGGGAGACCTTCTTGCTCTCTACAACTGCCTGGTAGGAGGTTGTAGAGAACTGGCTGTTGGTCATTTCTCACATGTTGCAAGTGATAGGACAAGAGAAAATGGCCTCAAGTTATGCCAGAGGAGGTTTATGTTGGACATTGGGGAAAAACTTCTACACCAAAAGGGTTATCAAAGACTGGAGGAAGAGGCTGCCCAGGGAAGTGGTTGAATCACCATCCCTGGATGTATTTAAAAGCCATCTAGATATGGTGCTCAAGAATGTGGTGTAGTAATGTCCCTGCTAGAGTTAGGTAATGGTTGGATTTGGATGATCTTAAAGGTCTTTTCCAACCATAGCAATTATGTGTGTGATTCTGCGTGTTTGTGATTTTACACTGGCAGCTACCTGAAAGAAATAAATGCAAACTCCTAATACTTCCAAATATCCCTTGGCAAGTTACATCTAATTAGAACTGCATAAACCATTCTAAAATGGCAAAGCTGCTGATATAACCATTCAGGTTACTATAGCAATATTACTAAGTAACAGTGATCTTGCAACATTGCTGAACTGGCCACTATTCCAAATATCTTTTAGCTGAAAACACTATTAAAAGGGTGTTAGGAAAAAAAGCTTGCTGGAACACACAGGTTGCTAGGGAGCAAATAACTCCCTAACAATTACTCCTTCTTCCACTGCATTTAAATAAAAATAAAGTAAAATAAAAGTAAATGACATCTTGAGAAGTCTTTGAAAGGAGATGTACAGACTCTTCTAGACAGAAGGAAAATTACAGCAACTATCAGGATATTACACGTTCAAGATGTCCTGATACCACTTTCCTTCCCATTTGTTTGGCAGTTCACAGAATCATAGAGTGGCAGAGGTTGGAAGGTCTGGAGTTCATTGGGTCCAACCCCCCTGACAGAGCAGGGTCACCCAGGGCAGGCCACACAGGAACAGATCCAGGTGGGTTTTCAAAGTCTCCAGAGAAGGAGAACTCCACAACCTCTCAGGGCAGCCTGTTCCAGGCTCTGTCACCCTCACAGTAAAGAGGTTTTTATTCACGTTGAGGTGGAACTTCCTGTGTTCCAGTTTGTAATCACTGCCCCTCGTCCTATCACAGGGCACTACTGAAAAGAGACTGGCCCCTTCTGCTTGACACTCACCCACAGTTAGTATGTATGGTTTCTGGCTTAGTGAACTAAACAGCAAATCATTAGTACAGTCTTGTTTCCAAAAGATTTGTTATATTAGCACAAAAATACATGAAAAACTCCCACAAAGTATTTTCTATAGCTTCTATGTAATTGAAATTCTGGATCTTCATTATTCCTGAAGCTGAGTCATCAGTGTGCTCAAAAGCTTGTTTTTTTTTCACAGATATCTGAGATTTTCCCTATTCTTCCACTCAGGAGCTCGTCTGCAAAATCAGAGCATTAATTTTGTGATAACAACTTGGAACTTCCTAGACTGGCAGGCCAATCAGATTCAGATGCATTTCAGCTCTGCTTGTTCATAACAGCAAGAAAAGCAATGCTTTATAAACTTAAAAGCTTCAGTTGTGATTTCAATTAGAAATGTCCCTTTAAACAAATTATTTGCTGTATGGAATCATCAATTTTTTTTTCAGAGCACAGCTGTCAATTTTAAATTTAAGTGAACAAGAACTTCTGGTTTTACTTGAGTCATACTAACCAAATCATAGCTTTACACTGCATGGTTTTTATTCTGTCCTCTCACACCACTATGTGTTAGACAGGTGAGTGGAAGATAAGGCTATGAGCTATCTCAAATGCTGTATTCCTACATGCTCGGCACAATCAGTTTTAATGCTTAGGGTCTTCAATAAATAACACTGTTTTACACTGATTGTCTTTACTTCAAAATAGTTTTTCCCACTACTCTACAGGTACGTTTATGATGGCACAGCATTTTGTGTCAAACCACACTACAAAACAGCTTACAAACAGGAAATGAAGAATACTCCCATCAGGAATTGTGTGTGAATTTAAAGAAATACAGACTGGGTAAGGTTCTGAGAATAACATTTCCTAGCTTTGCAAAACATGTTTGGTCTCCAGTGAAACATTTCAGTAGCATGTTTTCCCATGATGAGCAAGTGACTTACATATTAAAAAGTACATCGATCAGAATCCTGAGATCTGCCCACCTCAGACTATCCTGATCGATCAAATTGCACCCCAGCTGCACATCAAGATTGCTATGATTGCTCATATATTGCTATAGCACTTAAAAACTTCATGCCAAGTTTTGAATACTGAAGCATTATTCTACTTAGTGCCAAAATAATAATAATAATAAAAACCAAACCAACCAACACACACACAAAAAAAAAACAGAAAAGGAAAAGGCTTAAGCACTAGATCCAGACAAAGCAGACTGTTCATATTCAGTAATCATAGTTACTCACATATACAACTGAGAGGGGTCCGCTGTATCGGCTAGTCTTGATGCCAAGAAGATACTTTAACTGAGAAGTAAAGACATGAACGGCAGCAGCAGTGGTAAATCCTCGCACCAGAGGCTCCGTTAGATAGATGGCTACAAATCCAAATCTCAGGAGACCTAAACACAACTAATGAAGAAGAGAAATATTAACCACATGACTCCCACTGAAGCCTGAACCTCAGCACTATTTAGCAGACAGGCCACAGGACACCTCTTGCTTACCAAGGCAGATCAGGCAAACTGGAACTTGGCCCTTCTAAAGCCACAGTTCAGTAAGCAGCCATCAATGCACTAAATCTCCATGCCACTGGCAGGTGCAATGTGGCTGTATGGGTTTTCCAGATCCTGATTCATTTTGTTATGTCATGATCAGTGCATTGTGGATTCATGGAATAGAGCTGCTCTGATTAAAGATGAAGAA